>JAQIUQ010006557.1:0-25000 GCA_030378365.1 Hybognathus amarus
GGGACGAGGTGAGGCTTTTTACGTTTGTTTTTTTCCTTGCATGTTTGTTTCATTCTGTATATTTTTAGGGATGCACTGAACATATTTGCTGCTGAAAATTATCAGACAAAATTTTAATTTTAATTTAAATTTTTTGCCCGAAGAGAAAAACCTTCACTGTTCAGCACGCAGGTTTCACTCTCTCTCTAACTGTTATCACTGCGTAGTTCTACGAACCGCTCAATATATCCGCTATATTCACGTGCGCTTCGCTTCTAGTTCCTCATGGGCCAGGTACGAACGCTCCAACTCATGTACCGTTCATGTTCATTGGAAAAGCATAGATCCCTCAAATAACGTGCTGCCAATGAAATTTCTAAGTAGTGAATACGTGTTTCTATTTTCAATAGACCTACTGTGCTGTAACATGGTGTGGTATATAGAAATGCTGGTAAAATGACAGCTGACCTAAAAAAAGCTCAGAGTAATTTTTAAAAACATTTTCGTTCTTCGGGTTTTCTGGCCAAGTGAGTCCAGAATTTTTGGTTTCGGCCCAGAATTTTCATTACGGTGCATTGTCCAATGAAGATTTCAGCTGTAAAATAAGAGGCTAGATCCAGTTTACCACATTTTTACAAATACATAACCACCAGATTCTGCCATCAAAAGTCTGGTTTTAAAGCCCCAGGTGACCCCGTCTGCTAATCTTTGGTTTGATTTTGCTGTTGCTTCCTGTCATAGGCATTTATGACGCAGAACAGTCCCAAGCAGAACGAGCACTGCCTGAAGAACTTTGACCTTGCTGAGTATCGGCAGGTTCTGAGTGACCTTTCCATCCAGATCTATCAGCAGCTTATCAGAGTGGCGGAAAACATTCATGCAACCCATGATTGGTGGGTACATAGAGAACACGTTAAAAATTGAAATTCACAGATTCTGGTAAATCATAGGGAGTACATGTTTGTGTGTTTGGTTTTGGTAGTATCTGCCATGCTCTGAGAGCGAGAGCATCCCCAGCCTGGGCCGGAGTGAAGCCCATGGGCTATAGGAACCGCTCCTCTAGTATGGACTGTGAGAGTGGAGGCCCGGCGGGCTGCACACTGCAGGCTCTGATCAGGCAACTGGGACAGTTTCACACCACCATGGCGGACCACGGCCTGGACCCTGAGATCGGCCAGCAGATGGTTCGCCAACTCTTCTACTCCATCAATGCCGTGACCCTCAATAACCTGCTGCTGCGCAAAGACGTCTGCTCCTGGAGTACCGGCATGCAGCTCAGGTACATTTGATGCTTTCAAGCAAATACGTGGCCTAGTTTATATCTTTCAGGAACGCTCTAGTGAGTGTAACGGCCATCTCGTCCACTGGTATTGTTTCAGGTACAACATTAGTCAGTTGAGAGGAATGGGTGAGCAGGTAAGAATCTCACCATGGTGGAACTATAGCCACCATGGAACCAGTTATCCAGGCCGCCCAGCTGTTGCAGGTGAAGAAGAGACTTCCCCAAGACGGCAGAGGCCATTTGTTCGCTCTGTACCGCCCTCAGCTTACAGCAGGTAGACATTTTAACACTCATTTAGCATTCAACATTTGGTTTGAGTAATTGGATTTATTTATTTTTCAATGACTTTTCATGGTTCTTAAATCTTGCATTTACTTCACCTCAGATCGTGAAGATTCTGAACTTGTACACGCTGACTAAATGAGTTTGAGGAACGAGTCACTGTGTCTTTCATAAGAGACATACAGGTAAAACTATTTACACACACTTGTTAGGGTGTTACTAAAATTGTTCAGAACCACAGCAAAAATAATATCCTAACAAACACACTCCTACTTAAAAAGTTTAAAATAAAGAAAAACAAATGTTTAATTAATAGTAAGGTATATTTGTTTAATTTAAAATAATATATATTTTTTTTATTTAAAATTAAAAAATGTAATATTAATTTTTTTTTAAACCATTTAAACTTTCTGTTTTAATATATTTTTAAATAGTATAGCTTGAGAATTTCCCATGACCAATGACATGCACTGATTGGTTGCAATGCTGTCTTTGTACATAGATGTTTTAGTTTTATTGTTAAAAATCATGTCTGCCTTGTTCTCCATACATATTTCCCCCTGAAATAATTTATATATATATATATATATATATATATATATATATATATATATATATATATATATACATATATATACATTTATGTGATGGTAAAGCTGAATTTTCAGTAGCCATTACTCTCAGTCTTCAGTGTTACAAGATGCTGCAGTGCTTAAGAAACATTTCTTATTATTGTCAATGTTGAAAACAATTTACTGCTTTTTTAAATTGTTCATATTTTCATATATTCATATTTTTGTGGGGAAAAGAAAAATACTGTAGTACTTCTGTCAGGATTCTTTGACCTGAAAGTTCAAAGTTAAAAAAGCAGCATTTATCTGAAATAGATTATAGATTATATATATATAATCTTACTGACCCCAAACTGTTTAGATAGACTGTGTATATTTTTAAATAGATCGCTGCTCATCTGTTACTTCTGTTTATGCTACAAAATTTGTAAAGAATCATATATTTTAGCATACATTTCATTATTTTATTTTACTTTTTATTCCCCTGGGTATTAACTAAAGACAGCCTGTTTACATTCATTCATCATTAGAACACATGTGTTTTTTTATATAATTATTGACCTCTTTATGAACATGTCTGATTAATATTCTTATTTTCTTCTGCAGAATCGCCTCCAAGATCGGATAGAAATCAACCAACTGCTGGTGGACACAAAGTACACCTTCCCTGTGCTCTTCCCCTACACTCCTTCAGCGCTCACTCTGGAAGCCATACACATCCCTGCCTCCCTCAACCTGGACTTCCTCACGCGGGTCTGACATCTCAATCTCTCCGTCCTGCGGCTTGCAGAAATGAGACCGGGCTATGTCGCAGATCTGTTAACCCATAAACTAACAACCAAATGTGTGGGATTTACAGTATCGCCATTTAACAAGACTTACAGTCTGACTCGACTAACTGTGGTGCCGAGATGCGGTTTCAGTGAGTCACGATGATGAGTGGTGTAAAAAAGCTGTCTGCCTTTTGACTTTCCTCCTATAACATTCAACCCGTTTTATTCTGGGCTCCCGGTTAATACAAGCAAGACTATTGTTTGAAGAAAGTTAAAACACTATATTTGGATTGGGATGTGTTTGTCTTTGACTAATTCTTAATAATAATGATTAGTTATTTGACTAATAATAATTAAGTTTACTTTAAATGAAAGTAAGAGGGTTTTGGGCTACTGACATGAAACACTACTGCAAGAGGTGCGTGTCCGCACTTGAGTATCTGTATTAGTATGCACTGATTTCTTTGTGTTTGTAATGTAAAAATGTGTTATTTTCCTTGCTTGTGCTGAGCACCGTCTCATCTCAGAAACATAGGCTCTCACTGAAGCAACACCATGGTTTAATTTTTTTCTAGGAGAACTTTTAAAATCAGCTGCCAAGATTCATCCCCACAACCTCTTACAGAAAGAAGCAGGAGATCTCTGCATTGCAGTGGCTGTTGCCAGTGACCAATCTGAATTAGTTCTCTACTAACGGGGACTTTTAAAGCTTTTTTCTTCTCCCCATGTTTTGAAGAATCAGTTGCAGAGATTTGGAGCCTGAAGAGCATCAACGAATGGTGCTGATCGTGAAAGTGACATTGACAAGTTGAAGTACGTGGAGCAGATGAGGAGAATGAGAGGAGTTTGAGCTGGGATGTTTAATATTCTGTTGAATTAAATATTTCTGTGATTGTTGTTTGTTGGTGGGATCTAGAATGTGCTTGAGGGCATGTGCAAGTATGATGAAACATCTCAAGAGGCGTCACATAGACCGGGATGGGTTGTTCGGTGTACAGAAAAGACATTCTCAAAACTACCAGGTTACTTCATGAAAGCAACTATCACAATTTACTTGATATATTTGCACAGTTCTTTAAATGATTATGTGCAATTAAATAGCAATAACCATTCACTGTTTACTTTAAAAGTTAAGAAAAATTTTTTTTTATACCTTCTCTTACAATTTTGCCAACTGAATGGGCTGTTCTACAGGAATAGTGCATCATGTAAATGCAGGAGACTACTTGGTTTAAAAGTGATCATCTTTTAGCTCTCGGTTTCAACATTTATACAAAACAGTCAAATAATCATGTATTATGTATCACTTTCCGTATGTAATTTTCTGGATTTAAATAGTTCTTTCAATGCCAATAAATTAAGGACTGTACATTTTCGTATTAGTATTCTTGTATTATTTTTATTTTTTTAAATATATTGGATATTCTTTCTATAAATTTAACATTAACCATAATTACTTTTCATGGTACTGTTTTGAAGTTGTCTGTTTTTTTACTGCCCTCTACCCATTGTACTTGTAACTTATGTGTAGCACAAGTCGAATCAAAATACAGCTCTGCAAAATTACGTCTTTATCATAATTCATGTTCATTTAAACTCCTGATACTTTTGAGTTCGAAATTATGTACATATTTTACATATAATATCTCTCTTTTTTAGTGACACCCCAGTAGTAAGTACAATTTCTTTTTGTTTCACACTATGCATGCTATTTTCTAGCACGGAACTCACACTCACATCACGCCACTGCTGTCACATCACACTCCTTGATTTATTTTTAACTTTGATATAACCCACTCAGTTTAGACCATCAGTTATAAGACAGAATGTTTTTTTGTTTTGTTTTTTTATGACATATCAAAATCTTTTGACTATACTATAGTCACGGGCACGGCTAAAATACAGAGAAGCATACTACTTTTATAAGAATTTCCATGGGTCCTCGAATTTGATTGGTCAAGCAACACGCAGCACTGAGGCATTCTACTATTTGTGCGTTCCAGACTCATTAGTCATCACGACGTCTGTGCTTTAGTGGAGGGGATTTTTTAGTGACAATAATCTTTCTGCAAGTGACTGTCTTTATGTGAGTGAACCACTGAATCATCTTATTTCGTCAGGAATTAAACGGCACGTACCGTGCATTGCTCGTTTGTGACTATATATTTTTTGATTAGGCAAAATATAAAAAAATCTAGTAAATCGAAATGTGCAGCAAGATAATTTAGGCTAAGTGATTTCTGAATAATTGTTTAACACTTAAGGGATAGCTCACTCTGAAATTATTTTTTGGTATGGTTTAGCTTACCTCAAGGGCATCCAAGATGTAGGTGTCTTTGTTTCCGCAGTAGTTTCAATTTTGATATTTTTGAGTCAAACCGTCTTGTCTGTCAGTCATAATATGCAGGTATATGGTCACTACCCCAACGAGCATGCACAGAGAAGTCCAAATTAAGACATGATTTAATGACTTGTAAATGTAAGTGCACATTGATGGCCTAAAGCCCAGAACACACCAAGTCGAACAGTCGGCCTCTGGCAGATTTTGTGCGTCGGCCAACTAAGTTTCCTCGGTATGATATGCACGGTTCCGTGCCGTTGGCTGAAAATAGTCCTTGTCGTCTTTGTTTCGCCTCGATTCGACATGTTGAATCGGCGTTGGGCCGTTGGGGAAAGAGAGAACTCTGATTGGCTGTTCAGCTGAGTAAAATAGTCAGTGGACGAGAACAAAAGCAAAACAGCAAGCAAAAAAGTCAAAACGGTAAAGATAGAAGGCTGTTCTTATGTAATGTCATCTTTGAGTGTTTCTTGGCGAATATTTCAATATTAACATGAGCGGAGTGGAATAAAGAAAGTGTTTAGCAGGATTGATATTCAAAACGGTAAGCACCTACAAAGCAGTGCGCGTCAGGGGGCGTCAATACTCTGGTGAGCAGGCGGTAACAAGAAAGTGAGCAGGCGGTAACAAGAAGTAGTCGAGGAAAAACGTCCATCTCAGTTCTCGCGCATGCGTTCTGGAAATCTCTTCTACTCTCCGCTCAAAAAGCCCATAAGGAAGTAATGGAATAGTCGAATAAAGTCGTTATTTATGGGTTTTTTTAGCACAAAGTAGTCTCGTCACTTGATAAACTAATATAAGCCTCTGATGCGCGATCACTCCCGGGTTTGCTCCAGCACGCCCAGTTACATCCGGTGCTGCGTCTGTATATGGTCAGAAGCCGGTTTTGCGTTAAGTGGAGATAGTGTCAAATTACACTTGCTGTTTATAAAAACGTCCTGCGGTTAACGTGAATGATGTTAACAACACTGTGAGGCATTTAGCTGTCACACAAGAGTGAAAAACAGGGCCGGATTATCCATAGGTGACACTGGGCGAGTGCCCAGGGGCACCAGCCAATGGGGGGCACCAAATCATTAAAACAATGACTAGACCTTTAAAATATTTGTCATATTTTATAAACGTATTAACTATATAGTTAATAGATATATATGTAATACATATTTATTTATGCATTTAAAAAATAAAGAAATGTAATTGCATTTTGGTAAGTGCCCCCTACCCCTCCCCCGATCTTGGTCCATTCCACAGTGACACACTGCCGCCCATTGCGTTTCATTCTACTTTCATTTTGTTTGCATTCGCTGCTAGGTAACGACTAATGAGTGATATTCGTTTCCGTCTCCATCCCACAGACGTCTACGCACGCTATTCTTGTCACGGATTCATTGACGCTCCTTCCACGCTTTACCATGCATTTAACGTGTGGCAAATTTACTGGTCGCACACTTTTTACAGTCTATGGTCGCACATGTGCGGCTGGATATAAAATTCAGTCGATTTTGGTCGCAGTCTGGAACCCTGCAGTATTTGTGGTGAGCCTTTACTTTAGCTGTAAGTTCATGTAACGTTATTACATCTATTGTCTTCATAGAAATACTGAATTTCAATTGTTCACACATTAAGTGTGAGGAGGACGGGGGGGGGGGGCACTTAAACTGTGGTCACCCTAGGGCACAAAACTATGTTAATCCGGGCATGGTGAAAAGAGAAGTTATTTAAATTATATATTTCGAGCTTTATCAACAACTTTGAGGGTTAGTATTCTCTCATATTGTACGAAATTCGACTGAGCGAATCAGCGTTTCTAAAATCGTTGTCTCCGTTTCGGAGAAAACGGATTTCATTAAAGTTTTGCCTCTATACACTTGGCCTGCAGAACGCGCTTCCGGAAGTAGAGACGCTGACTGAGATTCTTTCAGACACACGTCATCAAGGTTCGTGCATAGAGGCCATTGAGCCGCTGTAGGCACATGGCATATTTAAACATTTTCTTTAATGACTTTATGGGCCGGCAAGTGCCAGTCCCTTACATGGAGGAGTGATCCAGCTCTCAAATTTAACAAAAAATATCTTCATTTGTGTTCCGAAGATGAACGAAGGTCTTACGGGGTTGGTACAGCATGGGGGTGAGTAATTAATGACTTAATTTTCATTTTTGGGTGAACTAACCCTTTAATCAATTAGTCCAATAATGGCAGAAAGGAAACAAGGAGCTGGCTGAAGTTCAGGAAGTAGTGCAGCTGTGCATAAAGCCAATTGCAGCAGCTGCTTGTTATATACCCGTGCTAACGATGCTGTGCAGCTGATGCAAATGATTGCACGCCAATGTGCATTGGCTTGTTTTAGATTCACTCAAAGTAAATTGGCCTCTCTAGCAAGATCCCTATTGGTCAGTCAGGTCACGTTGTAGTAACTGACAGAGTAAGGAACTGCGATTTTCCAACCTTTTACTATCGTGTCAATTAATTTGATTAATAGCATGAGGGAGAGAGAGCATTCATGTTGTTTGAAGACTGTTTCTAACAAAAAAATGTAAGTAAATAAATAGTTGAAATAAAGTTGGTATTTTTGTTGTTTTTTGCACACAAAAAGTATTCTCGTCGCTCTGATAAAGTTAAAATTGAGCCACTGTAGTCACTTGGACTATTTTAACAATGTCTTTTACAACTTTTCGAGGCCGGCAAGTTTCAATCGCCTCAAGAAGCCTATGGACTGAGTATGCAGGAGATGATCCAGCTCTCAGATTTCATCAAAATACTTAATTGCGTTCCGAAGATGAACGAAGGTCTTATGGGGTTGGAAAAACATGAGGGTGAGTAAATACTGACATAATTTTCATTTTTGGGTGAACTAACCCTTTATGATCCATCCTTTTAATCTTTTGATCTGTTTATCTCTTTTCAGTCTCTCTCACTGCTTTTAACTTCCTCGATGGGGTCTTGTGAATGTGGCTGTGCGCTTTTTCCCAGACATATGAGCCTCTGTGGTAACGGTTGTAGGATGGCAAGTACGACAGCTTGATCATTTGACTTGTATGCTCTAATCTGTTTGTGGTAATGTTTTCACAGGAAGTCATCACATTTTAACAATGCAAGCTCCTGATGGTATTTTGCATGGAAACAACTTTACATTTTTCAAAAAACTAATTTGGTGGATAAAACATCTTGCAAAAACACATGCAGTTGTTGCATGTAGCACATCATGTTTTATACAAAAGTCAGTAAAAACTGACTTTCTCTTACAGAAAGCTTATTCGCCTCCCTCTGTACCTGCTCGCGTCACAGTGTGTTGAAGCTTAAGATTCCTAGACCTCAACCCAAAAGATGAGGGAGATGAGTACAGAGACATTAAAAAATAGAACCCTACGGTAAATAAGCCTTGAACGTAGAATACAGACAACAACTGTATGCAGAGAAACCACCGAGGCTGTTGTTGTGAGATGTTTTTGTGCGATAGGGGCCTACAGCGATAGAGTGTGGTTTCAGAGGGGAGGGGAAGGGGCTCTCACAATGCAACTCAAAGTGCTTGTCGCATCCCTGCGCACCACGTTATGCTGCTCCAATGATGCCTCCAACCACGTGGTGACTAAACAACTACTCTGATTATTGGCACGTCCGAAGGAAAAGATGTTGCATTGTTTCTGCGAAAAAGCACGAATGACTGAGCTAAAACGCGCATGATTTTCCCCCTTTCCCCACCTTGTTTTCTTGTGCTCACATGATTATCGCTGAGCTACGGCGCGTTAACCGCAGTCGCCCACGGACGCATTCGAGAGTACTTAACGCTAGCAACCCTGAAACCCTCCTCCCACTGATGCTGTACAATCCTACTCTGTGTGCCTCAAAATCTCTTCATAACATGGGACTTTTCTGTCTTTGCACAACTTCTTGCCATCTATCCAAATTCTGATTTACAGAGATAGTTGCCCAATGACTAAATGTCAGTAACATTAAGTTCAAAAGTTCAGTTAAACAAATGTTTTTTGTTGTTGTAAGTTGGTTTCAAACACCTATAGCTAAATTAGAATGCAAGCAAAAGTGACAATAAGTGTCCTTTATATTATATCTTTCAGTGTTTGCACTGAAGTAAACTGGCGACAAATGACCTTTGTTTAGACGAGCAGATCAGCATGTTGATAACCCCAAAAACACGTTTTCTGCCAGATTTTAGACAGCATGCTGATTTCTTTTAGGATTATCAAGGTTGCCACACCACATCCATTTATGCGGTTACTCGACGGGTCAAAAACCAAACTATCAACTATGATCAGTTGTAAAGACCTTTCACTGTGTATTGCCAGTGTTTACCAGATAGAAACACATGTAGACGCGTACTGTAAAGATCTAGTATTGCTCATGCAGTCCTGCGATTGTTGCACAGGTTTGCAAAAGTCCTTTTTCTTTTACATGGAAATTCTTAATGTATCACAACAAAATGAATCATTGTACTCTGTAAATACAGGAAATATGCAGATATACAGCTGAGTAACCACAATCTCTCCACAACACTGTAAAAAATAAAACCGTAATTTTTACTGTAAAAATATCAGCAGCTAGGGTTGCCAGAACTTTACCGTCAAATCGGTACGGTAGTAACGTGTATTGGTTTTACATACTTTACTAAAAATTTACAGTAATAAACCGAATTACATTTATCTGTTATAATGTTAATTTACCAACCTATTGAAGTATTGATATTTGTTTTGTACCATTGTAATACATCGGACAACCAATAATCAATACAGCAGAGATGAGTCACATGATCAATCACAACTCATCATTAGCAGCTCTTCCACAGGAAGGTTTATACTTTTTTAAAGAGGCTGCACAGTGTCATTCACTCAAACATTAAACACCATCATGGTAACACACATGGTAATAAAAAAAATTAACATTAAATGTGACAAAACCCTAATATACATAATTGATTAGAAAAAAAACTATGAGGAAACTGTTATTTTCAACAAAAATATATAAAATGTGAAGTGTCGCACGGGAATTATGGGAATGTCAATTTACGTGTTTTTTTTTTTTTACCATAAATTATACAATGAGTTGTTTTTTTTTTCAATTTCCAAAACTGTAAATTTAACGGTATTTTACAGTAAAATTACATTAAAAATACCATGAGATCTATCACAGTTATTTACCGTACATAGTACAGAAACTTTCTTTTAACCGATTAATCGTTTTTCTTTCTTTCTTTTACCGTTAAAATCACTAATATTTTTTTATAAAAAGGATTAAATGTTGTGTATCCTCAAGACTTTTAATTCATCTCATCAGTGAAATCATTCATTGGGTCCTGCAAATGTCAGTAGCCTTTAAATAGTCAGTAACGTTTCTAAAATACACAGTGAAAAAATGTGGTGTAATTTCAACCCAAATTTGGATCAAATATTGACAAACCCAGTAATTGGGTTAACATTTTAAATGACATTTTTAACCCAAAGTTTGGGTTTATCCATATTTTACCCAAAATTGGGTTATAAGAACCCAGCATTTTTTAGAGTGCAGTGCAATCTATAGTTTTATGGCATGATTCGTTTAGTATGAGCTTTAATGTTAAAAGTGTTTGATTTATTTAGACATTAATCCAGTCTTGTCTGTGACTTGTTCACTTTCGTTTACAGGACAGGTAGCAGCTCTGACTGATGATGTGCTGGCCTCATTTCTACATAAACTCATTTGGAGGCAACAGGAAGTGGGTTGTAATAGGTTACCACTTGTTTTTCTTTTTCAGATTAAAGGTACATGCTAGAGAGGACTTTTTAATTTCACATTTAGCTGCACTTCTTGCAAATTATGATGTAAGCAATCCCTGATAATTTGGCAAAACAGTCTTTGTTGATATATATAATATATATATATGTTTTATATATAAATACATGTTTTAATTTTTTTTTAATCTTGATATTTTTGTAAAGTTACTTGAATATTTAAAATAAGTAATTATTATTATTATAGGTACTTCTATAAAAAAACATTTTTAGACTTTTTCATTCATTAAACTAAATAAATGTAATCCCTGATATCTGCTAGTAGGATAAATAAATTACAGTGTTTTGTTGCATGTCATTTTGTAACAAAGGAAGTAAGCAAATATTTACTAGCATCTTCATTTTCAGGCATCGGATTCATTCCAACTAAAATGTTTGCAAGTCGTTCTTAACAGTCAAAACCACAACCTGCTCTTGGTCTGTCATTGTTCTGACCTAAATAATTGCTGACTATCTTCGGCACGATGCAAAACTTAACTTCTACATAACACCTGCTGATGTATATTACAATGGTAGTCAATAATTTATCCTTTAAAATCCTCTTTGACTCACAAAAATGACACATTTCCAAAAAAAGATTTCCTTGAAAAACCTCTTCATGCCTTAAAATAACTGGCAATGTAACTGGTGCTGTTTTAAGTACTATGGAAAATATGATATTTAAACTGTGCGAACTGGTATTTACCAGTGTGTTGCGTTCAAGTGGTTTGTTGTTGTTAATGTGGTAAAAGATGAGAATCCAGACCTGTTATTTAGCTAAAACTATTTTAGATATCTTAAGTCATCAGCTACATCAAGATAATGATTTATCAAAACTCAAACGGTAAACAATATGCTGTATATTTTCATAGATCATGAAATAGCACTCTATTTTTACCATTTATTACTTTAGAGAAAGGTCAGATGTATTAATGAATATTCCACAGTAGCTGCCCATGAAAATACACACATGAGGGGTGTTCATGTGCATTTCCCATGTTGGCTTTTGGTATTTAAAATGCGAAATTAGCCCCGCCTCCACTCACTCACCAGCTCAGAGATCCACTCCTTAGTGGATCTCATACCAAAAAGCCAATGTGGAAAATGCACATGAACACCCCCTTATGTGGTATTTTCCACTGGGCAGCTCATGGAATATTTTGATATGATGATGACCTTTGACCTTTTCTAGTTCGTGAATGGTAAATCTATGATGATCTAATGTTGTGTTGGTAAATTTACATTGAAATAACAAAAAAAGGTATTTTTTCACTGTAGCTTTTAAGGAGAATACTCAGCTGTTGCTTTATGAATTTGCACATGGTTTGTCCTAAAGCATATTAAAAACACCACATATAAACAACATCGAAAAGCTTTAACAATGACTCAATACATCATCAATCCTTTCTTCCAAAATGTGTTTTTGTTTTACCCTGATTACTAAGCCTATGATAAGTTTATATTTTAATTCTAGTGGGATGGTGGAAAATTACGCTCACACCTCACTTGCCCGCCATGTCTTGTCATATTCATAAATAGGAAAAGTTCTGTCACTGTCTACTTTAAGTCGTTTCCAAACCTGTATGAGTTTCTTTCTTCTGTTGAATACAAATGAAGATATTTTTGAAGAATCGATTGGAGCCAAACAAGTTGTTTGGGCACCATTGACTTTCCATAGAAAAAAAAATTACTATGTAGAAGTCAATGGTGCCAAAGTTCAATCGGCTCTTCAAAATATCTTGCTTTGTGTTCAGCAGAAAAAAAAGAAACTCAAACAGGTTTGTAAACAACTTGAGGGTGAGTAAATGATGACAGAATTAAATTTTTGGGTGGATATCCCTTTAACAGAAGTTCATCATGGCATTATTGTGAAGGGCAATTTTACTATATGCGCTGTAGTGGAATTAGTGGCTTGATATCCTTTCCATCGAAACAGGTTATATATCTCATAAGTTAGGCATAACCATATTCATCCACACAGTCAGATGTAGAGCCAAGCCACAACAAAAAATGCATGCAATGTTTTTATTGCTGCTAGAGGGCGAGTTCAAGTTCAAATATCAATTTTTATGTCTTTTGATATTTAAGTTACTTGAAACAATGGACATTTGTGACATTTTCTTTTTATTATTTTCAGAGCAGTTCCACTTCCAACACATGTAATGCTCTCTGCATGTCTGTTTCAGTCACATGTGAGAGATATCTCCTGTTTCTCTCTCTCTCTCACTCTCTGTCTCTCTACGACTCTGTCTTCTCTCTCTTCCTCTCTCATCTGAAAGTACCACTGAGAGTCGAACTGTGAGCTGTCAGTTGTCAGTAAATGTGTGAGTAATGAATACACGTCGCTTGAGTGATCTATGTCTGCACTGCTGGATGAGAGATGGCGGGTGTTTTCACGGATGCTGTTTGTTGTTTTCTGTCCTTTAATTCTGTCTGAGAGTGGAGATGATGGTAAGTGATTTGAGATTGTATATAAGAAACTGAGAATGCATAAACCGAAGATTCAGAGATTATTATTAATATCACTTTTTTATATGTTCTGATAATTTTTGGGTAAGCTATAGGCCTACTCTAAAAAACAAATGAATTTCTTGCTACTAATTATTACATTTTGTTGTTTTTTTTTTAAGTTAAATGTAGTAATGTATTACCCAACACTGGTTCTGAATAGGAGCGATTATAATAAGCAGTTTAGTCTTGAAGTCTTCAGTCAAATCACCGCCTATTGACTTTATGACTGTAAATGCTAGATTGTGTAGCGATTTATTATGATATGTCTTTGGGGGAAAATTCATATGTAAATGTAGTTTTCATTGAAGCACACTAACAAGGGTGACTAGAACCGTTGGTTTATGTTTTTCTCCTCTCGATTCATTTCAGACTGGTCTGAGAAAGAAGTGACCTGCACGTCCACTTTGACCGCCAAACAGAATTACCTCAGCTGTTCGCTAAATGATGAACCCAATGAGGAGGTCAAATTTGCAACACTCTGGTATTTCTTTAGAAATATTTACTATAAATGGGTGTGGAATATATGTTACAAACTAAATATATTTAAAAAATGCTTTTTGTACAGTGTTTTAATGTAATGTTTGCTCTAAACTATGATGTTGAACGGGACCTTTTTTTCTTTTTCTTTTCCATTTAGCAAAATAATGGAAAAAACAATTTGTACAAATGCTACTGCAGGACCACAAGAATTTACTTTTGAGAATTTGAATATACTTTATAATTACAAGCTCAAAAGTACACACAAGAGAAGGGGTTATTGAAAAAGACATCGACCTGAACAAAATTGGCAAGTCTATCTATCTATCTATCTATCTATCTATCTATCTATCTATCTATCTATCTATCATCTATCTATCTATCTATCTATCTATCTATCTATCTATCTATCTATCTATCTATCTATCTATCTATCTATCTATCTATCTCTCTCTCTCTCTCTCTCTCTCTCTATCTCTCTCTCTCTCTCTCTCTCTCTCTCTTTCTTTCTCTCTCTCTCTCTCTCTCTCTCTCTCAATAATCCATCTGTGTCCTTGCAGTCAAAATCTCAGCTCCTAGAATAACGCTTGCCACTTACACGGAAGACACAAAGGACGTTTCCATTGAGTTTGAACACAGCCACTACTATGTTACCAAACCTGCCTTTCAAGTGGAAATCTGGGGGGACAAACTCGCAAACAAGGTGTTTTTCCCAACAATTTGTTTGTTAAACTGGACCTTTCTTAAAAATTAAGATGGAATCATTTTGAGGTCATTTAACAAATGAACAACACCCTTTCTTTCTTTACAGCCCATCAGGCATACTATTGAATATAGTAGCTTAAATCTCAACAGGGACAGATTTGGTGGAGATGGTGTTTCTATACACATGTCAGAGCAAAACCTGTCGACTATTTTTGATGGCGACTGAGAGTGAATGGAGTTTCGACTGCCAATTTCACAATAAAAAGTGAGTCGACAATTGATTAAATGTCAGTTGTATGAGAGGTTATGTGAAATAGGCCAATAGGGTGATGAATGCATGCTGTATACTATTTTTAGTACGCTAAACACCAAGTCTTGAGGATTGAGACTAAGGATTGAGAAAATATGGAAAAACATATTTATAATCATTATTCATCCTGTCTGATTGATCTTGATGATGTGAATGATGACACGTGTTCTATTTACTATCGAAGCAAAGAGTACTGATCATCTAAACGTCACTTCACTATCATCACTTCAAATCACCATCGGCTTCTCTGTCTCTCTGGTGTTCATCATCAGTTTGGGGGCCTTGCTATGGAGAACGCAGTGAGTGTTTATACTTTATAAATGTATTTTATTGTTGTTTTTTTACTGTACCAAAGTATTAAAAGCTAAAATTCTCACCCAGTATAAAAGACTACATCACACCAAACATCCCGCACCCGAAGGCAACTCTTGCACAAATGCACAGGGCAAGAGAGGTAATTCACTTTGTCCCGTGTGTTATTGCTTCTCTTGATGTTCTGCGAGATTAAACGAAAATGTCCCTTAATGTGTTTTTGCATTTTCAGGGTCTTCCTTTCACTTTCAGTCCTGAGATATTCAGCGATGTCTTCATACACCGTTTGGATTACGTTGATGAAAAACCATCTGCTCTGGAGTTTGAGGACGGTCTGGATGAATGCTGCTATAGCCAAACCAGTTCCTTAAGTACATCGAGTGAAATGGACATGAGTGATGAACGGCTTCTAAGAGAGCAGTCCCACCTGAAAATTAGATTGCTAGATGAATCAGATTTGTCAAAAGGAAGAGAAAACAGTGGCCATCAGGGTGAAACGGCCCCTCAACGAGAATGCAAAGATGAAGCCTATGTCACTATGTCCAGCCTCTTCAAAACACAATGAACAATTCTAGTTTAATGGTTATTTTACAGACCCTTGGTAGAGGAAGTTATTCTGCGTACATGATACGTTGTGTGCGAATGCATTTAAAAGCCGATAAGCCTGTTATGTATAACGAGACGCTTGTACACGTCAAAGATGTGTCCGGTTTGTAGCTCTGGGCTAACCATGTTTGTACATATCGTAGCAGTCATCCACAAGTTTCATTTTCAACCAAGCATCACGCACAGCTGTGGTCTCCATTGTGGTAGCCTATTTCCTTCTGAATGTTTCAGAAACACAGGCATTAAGTATGAATCATATAAGTCCACATTTCTGAACTCATCACATATATACTCCGACCTCATGTAACTGCTGCTAGCCTCGTGTTCTCTTTATCCGTGGATATTTTTATCCGTATATATATATATACCTGAGCTGAGATATTTTAATCCTCTGTTAACCTCACTCAAATGTAATAGATTCAGTTCAAAGGGCACTTTTTCAATGATGAGTCAGTCTTAAACAGATGTGTAATAAAGGAATGTGTGAAATATTCCATTGATATTTCCAAAGTTGCTAGATTTGTCCATGAAGTTGTTCATTTTAGTTCTGATAGAACGTTTTAACCATAGAATATATATTTCACATTTCATGCGAATCATCTCAAGGTACTTTTTTTTAATAACCATAATTAAACATTTATTAAATGAGTCACATTTTGTAAAATAGCATTTGCCAGAACATGCATGACTAAATCTGAAGACTCAATATATCACCATACCACACTGGTTTTAGTTCTGATGCAACTACTAAAAAAAAAAAACAATTAACTTACCAGTAACACAAGCTCACACATTTTACACATATTTCAAGCTTCTACAGTACTTCCATTTCATTTTGCAGATTTATTGTTAATATCCAACAAACTTGTGTCATTAACCCTAACTTGCTTTGATTTCACAAGCATTATCAATTGGTTTACAAGCATAACCCTTCATAACTTCCATGCATTCTTCATCATTAAAATAAAATACACATCACTATCGATAGAAGCACTGACTCCACTGTAATAGTTCCAGAATTCATCTTTTGTCACCTGTAGATGGAAAAGAAGAAGTAATGTTATTAAACAAACTGGTAGCCCACATGGACCCAACCTACACCCAGAAGGATAATCCCAACCTGGAAAGATAGCGAGAAATTTCGAAGTGAATTAATAACAGACTTAATTTGTATTTGAGTTTTTGAGTGTTTCTCACATGGGATTCAAGCAGGTGCAAAGGCAGCTTTCATTAGCCAAATAAAGAGGATGCACACAATCACAAGACACTGAAGTCTTGCAACAATACCACACCACCTGCATTTGTTAGATAGTGTGTGGCTGATTCTGGAATAAAACAATACATGTAAAAGTGCAGCTGCTTGTCTGTAGTGAGAAAACACTCTGTGTGATTAGAAATTGGTTGATTTCTTTAGATTGCAAGAGGTAGATTCCCAAAACCCCAAAGTTAATAGTTGTAAGACACCAAAGCTAAACTTGCCACCTTATTTTAGACTCGACCCTGTCAAAACTGTGCTTGTTGCTTTTAACCTCTAGTTCAATACGGTATATATGGATTGTGTAGCTTTTCATTTTCTAAACAACCAATTAGGAAGTAACATGACATAATGACACTTGCTTAAACATACACGCCACTTTTAAGTCAAGCGGCATGTTATCTATTAACATTTTGAGCTATATGCGTGTATGTCTACACCGTTAAATGTCCGAAGTGATTCCTCATGTACGTACACGCCATTAAATGTCCGAGCGAAATGAAGCAAATTGTAGATCTACATCTAGGGAGCGATATTTTTTTTCCTAGGATGGTAGGGAAAGACTACATAAATGCTATTAACCCCAGTGACGGGTAAGTTTAGGGACGGGGTTGGGGGTAGGTCATATGTTTATATATGCAGTAATGTAACGTTAAGTCAACGGCGTTCATAAACACACTAAAAGGCGATTATGCGTACTTGATAGCACGCCAAAAATGGAAAGTACGAATTGGCGTGTCAGTACATACGCCATTTCATGAGATCAGTCTGAAGGAAGACACATCATGTCCAGGATGACAAAGCCAAGATTTAAGAGTCATACAAGATCTTGACGACCAAATTATGCACCTCTGGATGTAAATAACATCAAAACACTTATTTCCATCAGAGAGGTGCATCAATTTTTGGTCAAGATCTTATACTGATGATGCAAGAGTCAAGCACTCCACACATCCCAATGTCAGGGTTATGCCACTTCTGTCAAGTCTATTTCTTGGTTTTGTGACAGAGCCCTGACAGTTTGTCTTGTCTGTGTACCTTGTTTTTATTTTGGCTTTATGCCATTTTTTGTTGTTGTACACCGTGTGTTTCCCTGCTGTGAGTGTGAGTTCGAGTCCAAGTCCAAGTCCAGTCCATCTTGTTTGTCCTCTCAGGTTACTTTTAGTTTGTTTATTGTTTTTTTTTTAAATTGTTATTAATAAAGCGGTTTTCCCTGCAATTGAATCCTCGCTTTATTCTCACCCACAACCCCGACACCCAAAGACTTTCAAAGAATGTAAGGTCGAGAGTCAAAGGTACCAATTCAAGTGTGAAAATGATTCTTCATGCTCCCTCCTGACCATTCTTTCACAATATGAGTCTGATGAGTCTTGGCTTTGTCATCTTGGAATATGGCCATGGTGTGTCTTCCTACATGGTTGTTTAAAAAAGTAAAGCTACAAGACTTTAGTCTGCAATGAACATGTTCGAACAAGGTCATGATGACAGGGTCAAGACATGTTTTTGCTTAAGGTTGACCATCTTTGTTCTTTACCCTAAAATAGATGCCTCAGAAGTTTAGTCAAGCTTCCATGCATTTTTCATCATTACTATAAAGTAGATATCTGTGTCAATGGATGCGCTCACGCCCGAGTAGTAGTTCAAAAACTCCTCTTTTGTGACCTGATGTATGGAGACATATAGCATGATAGCACAAATTACTTATTATGGTGCCACCGATTGAACTGGTGGTGCTTAAAACAAAAGACAAAGCAATTTTATTTTAAATGATTGATCTGTTAAATATGAATACATTACTATGCAGGATACTGTACATTTTAGATGAGACAACAGTATTTTCAGCATATTCATACCTTCCCATCCTTGTCATCCGGAGAGTCAAAACTGTCCAAGAATTTGCTGAATACTTGGTCTTCGGTCCACTCACCATTTTGATATTTGGGGTGATGTTTGACATTGTATACTCCTCTCAGATCCTCTATTGTAATCAAACCATCTCCGGTCTTATCTAACTTTTTAAATGCCTGTAACACCACCTCCTTTCTGGCGTTAGACATGGCTGGCTGCAATCACAGGAATGAAAATAATAAGCACAACTCCCATGCCATTGAACCGGTCAACTAAAAAAAACACATCATCGTTCAATGCGTTTACCCTCAGAGTCAAAAGAAACTCGTCAAAGTCAATATATCCACTCCCGTCCCTGTCAAAGTGCTGGAAAAGTTTTATAGCATCTTCTTTCTCGATGAGCATTCCGTAGTCACTCAGGCCTTTCAGGAACTCCTTCAAGTCCAGTGTGCGACTATTGTCATCATCCATGATCCTAAAAGTCCTGAGAACATCAAACTGTAGTCAGATATCTGCACTTCAGTCTATATGAAGAAACACACCTCATGCACACTGTACCTGCCCAGTCCCTTGATGCCTGCAGACCCTCGGGCCAAACACTGCAGCCTTAGTCGTTCAATGGGGTCTGTGCAATCTGTCAGCTGCTTCTTGGCATTAATTGCCATCTCTCGGTCATGTCGTGAAGTACCTGCCATCCTACACCTATCTGAAGGTGACAAACTGATTTTTAGGCTTACTTGTGTGGGTGCACTCTTAAAAAAATAAGGCTATTGCAGAGCTGACCCCGTTGGAACATTCTATTTATAAATGTAGTATTCTTCTATGAATACGACCTCATAAAAACTGCATAAGTTACATTGTAATTATTGCATACGTAAGTAATAATTACAAAAAAACATTGTAAGTATTGTAATCAGTTTAACGTTAGTCTATGAGTAGGCTAACTGTATTTGCAGTAAGGAAACAACATGCTCTTAAAATATAATCCAGCAAACAGTAAACACATCATGACTTTATTAATTCTTAATACTCTATTTGCAGCATACTCACATAGAGAAGTGAAACAAAAACGATGATTAATGTGCTAAAATCACCTGTATTTTAGTAAGCACTGCTTTGGTCTTTCCTGTTTTAGCGTTCACCGTTTCCACGGAGACGAGTTCGTGCATTTGATTGGTCAATCTTGCAATAAGTGTTTGTTTAACCTTCTGCTGTTGTTCAAGATTATACGTTGCTGTTTAACTGCCCTGCCCTAGGGTACAAAAACAATTAATTATAATAATTTAATAAAAAACATTTCCTTTTTTATGAATTAACTACAGATATGACTTCTCCAGAAACCTCAAGTCTGAAGTATTGGTCATTCTTCATTTGTGGTGGCAATGGTGTCCCTCTACTTTACAACAGTTGAAATGAACTTTAAATACCAATAAATTATAAAATGTTTTGATTTTTTTATTCTGTAGGATAAACGCAATTTGTGCACTATTAAATAGATAATTTTTAAGTTTTAAAATACATAATGTTATTTAATTGAGTTTAAGAGAATGCATTTATAACAAAATATGTATGTTCCCACGAGATATCATGGAATTTAATTACAACAATATAAAATTTTTAACAAAAAAGTGGTTATTTTATGAATATAGTTTTTATTTAACATATGTACAATTTTATTAAATTGTTTTTAAAAATACATATTTTCTAACATTCACGAAGTCTGTTTGGACTACTTCCTGTGTGTAAAGGTCATTGCAGGTGTTGGTTGATCTGAGGGGTGCATGGTGAGTACAATCTTATTCATTTTTTTAAAGTTAGCTAAATTCCTGACAATTTAATGTGTCACACTTTATTAGTGTTTGTGGTGTTATGTTGATAACTTGCACATTTGACAAATTTGAATAAAAAATTTAACTTACTAGTAACAATATATCGTGCCACAATATATCGCAATACAAAAATGCAACAATACTGTATCGTGGATAGTGACAATATGTCTAGTGGATAGTTCCCCAAAATAAAAATTACTGTGTGAGAAAAAATTACTAGTTTTCAGAGTTTTAGTGTCATTACGTTAAAATACTATATATACATTGACTATAATGTATAATAATAATGCAATGGGGGAATATTTGTGCAAGTCCTTAATGCCAAATACTTAGTGTTGCCTGTGAAAAGTAGCAACTTATTTTAAATATATCTAGTCAGTGACATATTTTAGCTTCAGAATCATGAATATTGTTATTCTGGTGTCACCATTGTCCTTGGGTTACAAGCACCAAGTCCAAACCTATTCATTAAAACCCACAATGTAATATCAAATTTAGCATTTTAATCAACAGTACATTTTTTGTTAACCTTTTATCATATGTCTTGGATGTATCGCAATAATATCGTATTGTGAGTTCAGTATCGTGATATGTATCGAATCGTGACATGAGGGTATCGTTAAAACCCCTAATACTTACTAATATTTCTAGAATGTCCTCTGATCTTGAAATCATCATGATGGCAGCCTCCATTTTAGAAAAGTCTGGATTTAGGCTAATTTGTCGGTGGTGTTACTGTCTTTCCTGGTAACACCACAGACTCTATAGTAACCCCACAGACAATATACCAATAATGTTGTATTTTTAATACAACTTACAGGACATCCTTATTATTTTGCTCAATAAACTTTTAATTGTTAAACCTTTTATGCAATATGTCTGTGGTGTTATATTACGTCTGTGGTGTTACTTCAAAACGTATCAGGCATTTCTTTCCTTCAGAGCCATCTTATAATCTTATAATTTAATGTTTTTAGACTGTAAAATGGTTTTAATATTTGAGAAGAAAGACTATAACGGTAGCACAGACCATTTTTCCTGCCTTTTTTATGTATATACAATAATAATAAAAAAGAAATAACTCTTCTTTGGCAAAAATAGGGACAAGATGAACATTTAAACATTTATTTCAAAAAATGATATTTAAATTATCAATGAAACCGAGTCCTTAAAGTAATTTATTTATTTGTTAATTATTACCTAAAGTTGCATATACCTGTTTATTTAGAATAAATCAAAATGTTACTTCAAATATTGGTAACACCATAGACCTAAGTGGTTGTTTCACCAGTGTTTGATTCAAATTATTTAAAAATCTAAATGTTATTAAGCTTCAATTTTAATTGATATAGAATATTAAACTAATTTTAAATGCATAGCAATACATTTTATTAAAAGAAAACAAACAAGCATTTTTACATTTTCTGCCTCTCATTTGCCACCCCAATTGAAGAATGACCCTACTATCAGTCATTTAAAGACTCGCACAAAAGATTTCGTTATAGAAATGTTAATTTGATGACAAACATGAACTTTAAAATATTGGGATAGAAGCAAACATGATGTAATCAATCATTTATTAATAACTGCAAGAGTGTACCATAATTCACTTACACCAAATATACAAATCAACAGATTCTAGCGTCGAGTCCAGTTCCAGCCTTCATCATCATACTACATTAGGACTGACAAATGAACGTATCAAAATTACACCCCATTGGCAACATGATTAATATCTTCATAAATACACAGTAAATGTGAATACACTTTTCAGTAAACCAAAAGGTATGTATAGAAAAAAACAAATGCCCTTCTTAGTTATTTAAACCTAAAGGGCTACATTTACTAAGAAAATACATGAATCTGAGATTAAACCATGATGCTTAACATTTGTGGAGAGAATAGACAAATGTTTACAGTGAAATATAACACTAATTAGAGCTGCTACTGCACTTCCTGTGAGAAACGAGATTAACACTCTAAGCATGTGCGGTAGAATATCATATCATGCAAAAATGTACATTTGATATGCTAGATGACAAGGAGAATTTCATATATTCAAAAAAAATGTGATTCCCTCACATCTTGCCATGCATACACTGGTCATGTTTTATAAGCTTATGTTGCTAACCAGATTCCTTCAACATGTTTGTACACTGAAAGTCTTTTTTCTATAAGAAAACTGCACTTGTGATAAAGAGATGCTTATAAGTTTGGAAAACCAGCCCATAAGTACATGTTTAACCTCAGGGATGCACGATATATCGGCCACCATATCGGTACCGGCCGATATGTTCATTTTTAATGTTATCGTTATCGGCCTGGTAAGAAAATGTGGCCGGTATATGTTAAAGCCGATAAATAATGTAGTATTCCCTTTAGCTGGGACACTTGTTGAGCAGTGTTTATGTTTTTGAATGTCTTGAAATATGATTGAAATCTCTTAAAAAAATGAAAATACGGTTCGTTGCAACATCTGTCATATCGGCTACATAGCACTATAATAAGAACATCTTTATAATTGTGCGCTTGTGACATGGGTTTAATTGTGAAACTTTTGTTTTTGTAATCAGGCTCTCAAAATTTTACAAAAACTTGGACTTCAATTTATCGGCCAATATATCGGTTATCGGCTTTCAAATAAAAAGAATTATCGGATTATCGTATCGGCCAAAATTTTCATATCGGCGCATCCCTGGTTTAACCCCATTTTTTAAACATTCTGAAAGAGTGTCAAAAATGACAATGCTAATTACAAATGGTCTATCTGACAGTGACATTCATCCACAAGACTAGTGCTAAAATAAGGTCACACAGGTAACTTCATTATAAATGAGACATACAAGGTCCAAATAATAACAGTCATGTGAAACAAGAAAAGCAGCAGGTTATGTGTCTAAAATCAAGACATAAATTATACAACTTTTTGTACCATAAATATATAAAAGAATAGAAATAATGGAAAAAATACTTAAAACTAAATTACACCAGGACTTAAATATATATATATATATATATATATATATATTATATATATATATAAATGAGATGAGAAACAGCTAAATACTTTGTCTGTAGTACCTTTCATGGCTCAGTGTTTTGACTGTTCAAATTACATTAACTTTGACTCATTTCTTGAAATGGATTAAAGAAACTGAGCAAAAAAAAAAAAAAAAACGTGTCACATGCAGCAGTCTGCCTGGCACTTCAAAATGAGTGTGTGCATTTCTCTGTGGCTGCCACTATATCAGGATGCATGCAGATAACTACACTGCATTACAGGATACAGGAAATTGAAGATGTTTGAAAAGAGAGGAACAAACCACACCTTAGAGAGTGTTTTTAGAGGTAAAATTCATCGTATTTTCCCTAGACAGTGTTTTTGACCAAAAAAAAGACATTAAACATCATCAAAGATTCGGCTTCGAGAAGACGACATTGAAAGGTACCTTCCACCAGCATGTCTGTGGGAGAAAGAAACAGACATGTGAGCGCACAAAATTAACCTTGTGACAATAGAGTGCTGCAAGTTCCATCATCCCAAAGTCAATGGGTTTCTGGAATGGGTTTTTGGTTAAACACCTAAAAATTGTGCGTTGAACACAAGCTTAATATATTCTTATGTTTTATTCTACGACATAAAATACCTCAGTTATAATGCTTTGTGATTTTTTAAAAAGATTTTACTTCTTCACAAGCATCTAAATGGAACTTCAAAGGCCACTGATTATCAACACACCAAACATGATATCTCATCTACTCACTAGTCCACTCGTTTAGGTTTATTTGTGAATATTATCATGATGAAGAAAATGTGTGAGAATCATAAACTTTTGTTGTTTACAGAGCTTATTTTTGCCAATAATCCAAAAGCCAATTGAAAAGGAGAACTAGGGTGATGCTAACTTCCGGGTTGGCCAACAAAATTATGTCATGCCCACAGCTCTCAATAAAACTCGATCTAACCTGCCAGGGTCAGATTGCAAAGGGTCATCAGTAAGTGTCTCAGCATTGAAGTCCAATGCCTCAGCGTCTTGCAACAACTCAATGCTGTCTCGCCCTGACTGGTTGCTGTTACAGTGTGTACTTGGCATCTGTGAAGAAAAAGAAACAAGGATGAATTTCACTTAATAACAAACACCCAAAAATAACACTTATTG
>JAQIUQ010006557.1:30000-52256 GCA_030378365.1 Hybognathus amarus
TTGCAGCTCATACCTGGTGAAGTCATACAGAAAAGAAGAGTCAGTACCGAACAGAACTTTGTGATGACAACTGATGAATTTTCTGGGTTGGCTTACAGACCAGGAGAGGTGCCACTGAGGATGCACAGCCACATAGATGAGAAGAGAGCCGAAGATGAAAAGGTATGTGCCGTAGTAGATTGCATTCTCAATCAGGGCCGTCTTGATCTTTCCAGTAATGGAGAATCCTCCAGAGCGCGCATATGATTGCATGAATGGCAGAAGGAGCCTTAGAAGAGAAAACACCATTATTAATCACTATTCTTACAGGTAGCATATTCATGAGCAGAGATAATACAGCATAGTTTTATACATTGTTTAAACCAAAGATTTTTAAAGGGATAGTTCACTTTGAAATTAATTTTTGGGATGTTTTAGCTTACCTCAAGGGCATCCAAGATGTAGGTGTCTCTGTTTCCACAGTATTTTCAATTTTGATATTTTTAGGTTAAACCGTTCTTGTCTGTCAGTCATATAATGCAGGGTCCCACTTTATATTAAGTGGCTTTAAGTACTATGTACTTACATTGAAATTAATAATTTGATACAATGGACTTATTGTGTAAATACATGTTTTTACATTTTAAAAATACCTGCATGTAATTACAGCTGTAATTAATTTATGTAATTACACTGTTGACCCTACCCTTGCACCTTAACCCACCCTTAAACCGACCCATGCTAACACACCTGTCCTTAACCTTACCGCATCACACCTCAATAGCAGCAAAAGTGTTTTACAATACAACAGGAACACAATAACACATTGTACTTATTTTTCAATGTAAGTACATCGTACTTAAAGGAGAACTCCGGCGAACAATGAACCTTTGGTCTAATAAAACATCGGTACCTAGTCAATCGTTCTCTGAGATTTGTTTCCATTATAATCGAATGTAAAGAGTTTTATCTCTAAAAACTGTTTAGCGTATAATGCTAGTACTGGGGGCATTGACTAAGTAAAGAGAAATCGCTAGGTTATACCACTAACAAGGCTCAAAATAGCCTCGCACTGACATGAACATATTTAGACATACAGGAAATTGCAATGGAAGACGATTTCGATATATCAACAGACAACGTTGATTTTTTTTTCTGTGCAAGAGATCCCTTCCGCCACATTCCGGCGCTAGCACAGACTGATGCCATTAAATCATGTTTAATTTGGACTTCTCTGTGCATGCTCTTTGAGGCGAACCCAGGGTGGACCCCATAAACCTCCATTATATGAGTGACAGACAAGAACGGTTTGACCTAAAAATATCAAAATTTAAAATACTGTGGAAACACCTACATCTTGGATGCCCTTGAGGTAATCTAAAACATATCTAAAATTTATTTCAAAGTGAACTTTCCCTTTAAATTTTCTCTCTTTTTTTGACATGTTGGGAAAAGGGTTGGTGCAATGTTGCATTCCCAAATGTCTGCTCTCAAACAAATGCAGAGATGAGTTTGCAGGGAGCAGCATTTACTGCAAAGCTAGACGTTCTATCAGTCAAATAGCAATTTTGTTTTAATTTCAATTACTTTTGCAGCACTACAATACTGACTCGAAATTATCAGGAAGATTTAAGATGCCATTATCAAGTTTAAAAAGGGCAAGGCATTCTCACCAAGTAAGACACTGTGAGGTCCAATAAACAACCCTCCAGAACACTGGCATGATGCCATCTGGAATGTAGCTCCATGGTTTATAGCACACATGTTCAGTGCTTCGGGAAAAGGGACAAAATATATATTCACAAACATGCAGAATAACAGTACAATCAGAATAGGCCTAACTGAATAGCTGTTGAATTTACCTTTTACTGGGTGAGACAGAGGTATTTGGAGTCGTCTGGTTCTGAAAGGACAGGGCTCACAGAGGGCGTCTGTGCATGTGCTTCCTGATCAATTAAACACTGCTTGTAGATTGTCTGAAAATGGATTGCACAAGTTGTCCGAGTTGCATCAGGAATTAACAGTGCTGTAAATATATATAGAGCGGGAGCCACACTAACCGTGCTGACATCCAGGGAAGGATGAAGACGATGAGAAAGCACAAATACCAAGCCAGCAGTGTGCCAAAGAGAACCATGCGCTGCTGCTTCTTAAAGTCGCCATAGCGATGCAGGAGAAAGAGAGCCAGGAAAAAGACAACCACAATCTCTCATTCCCAGCGCTGCCCCGCTCATAGTGCAGGCCGTACTCTGCTCACTCTTGCTCGGACTGAGAGCAACTGCAAACAGAGAGAGAGAGAAAGACCAAATAACATTGGACATGCAACAGTTAAAGACCACATAAAATGGAAGTTTGTAATTTTTTTAATTTTAGACAAAAAAAAAAAAAACTACCCACCACAACAAAATCCATGCTGACAGAAGACCATACAGATCTACATAATATACTGACTAATTATGAAAACTGTATTCTAAAAGATTGTTTACCGTGTTATGATATCATGCATTATTTCAGATACTTTTAAATGTTAAAGTAATTTAATGGGTTAAAGACTTAGATTTAGACTTAGACTTATCATTTATTTCTATTTGATTCAATTGTTGTTTGACTGGATGGAGTGTTTAATATGACTACAAAATGTGCCTTCATGTGCCTAGAAAATATATATTTTTTATATAAAACGAACGTACGTGAAGCTATTCATGGCAGCTGTCATGCATCTCAGAGACAGAAACCCTTTTGTTTTTCCTCATTTGAGCATAAAGTGTAATTATCTGTAATTGCTGGATTCAGTCACGCCTAACTAATCTCACTATCTATGCAGACAATCGAGTTAGTTTACTGGGCGTTAGGGAAAGTAGTGATGACAAAATCGACTTTTTTCTGCGATTCAGTTCTTTTAGGATAGAATCGGTTCTTTTGGATTCGGACAATCAAGACGTAAACATGTCTACTATTAACACTAATATTAAACTAAATGATGCAACGAATAATTGATTCAATAAATGCATCAGACTGATTCAGTTCAATTCGTGAACAACTCACTAGGGCTACATTTCCAAGCATTCTACGTATGCTTTGGGATGCTTACGATGCTTTTGGTAAACAGAAATCGGTTCATCATCATCAAACTTATGCAAGTTGCAGAGTGCATTTAAAAAGCAAGACTATAAAGAAATGTGTTACAGACGATTCAACCAATTCATCAAAAAGATCCGATTTAAAGAATGATTGATTCACATAAATCGGATACCGCTAGAATAAAAACATACGCCTGGTAAACAAGCCTGCAAACGTTACTTGCAATTCGTTCATATTTATACACTTTGTTTTGCGTCAAAGAGTGATTTAATTGCAAACGATCTGTCAAGCTCAATCTTCAGCTGATCTTTTTGGGCAGTGCCCGTGTTTTGCTCTGAATCATGGGATCGCCTTACCTCAGATCTGCTTCAGGGAAATATGTGATGCAATAAGCTACCTTATTTCATTTCATAGACAAATCAAGGTGCGTGATGTTAAAATTACCTAGACAAAATCCACATTTCACTGATTTCCAGAAAATCACAAACGTCACGCCTCTGACGCATCTAATGGGCGGCGGCTTATTTTCTTCTAGTTTTACAGGCAAGACGCCATAGATGAATATCGCCAACTACTGTGCATAAGAGCAAATAACAAAATGCATTGTAAAATAGAATTATCAGCAAAAAGAAGAAAATTACAAGTTAAAATCCCATGGATACAGTATCAGTCCCAGTATCAAGAAAAAAAAACTTTTATAAGATAGGCCTGTGAATTAGATTTGTGGGCATTTGTTTATTATTCTCATGAGAAAAAAAAATTAACAATATACTATTTTATCGTTTTGTATCAAAAGTAGTATATTAAAACAAAGGCAAATGCACAATATATTGCAAATGTAGCTTTCTGGGACACTGGGTCACTTGAATTCTTTACAAGAAAGTTTCACAAATAAGCATTGCCCAATATTGCCTAAAATTAAAGACTATGTGCACATTTTGTTAAATATTTTCTAATTACAAATTCAGCGAAGTGCCTCAGGGCCATGCCAAAATGCTTGGTGTATGATAGAAATTATTTTATGACACACACAAAAAAATATTTAACTACGAATTATTTGTATTCAATATAATAAACATACCAAAGTGTTGTGAAAAGCTTTTAAAATTTCATTTTGGTGAACCACCACTTTAAAAAGTCTGGGGGACTAAAATATTCTTAAAATTCCAGGAATGACTCTTATTTGTAGAAGAGTAATTCCTGGAATTTTAAGAATATTTTAGAACTGTATTTAGAAAAGCAGCTGGGAGGAAATTAGTACTTAGTATTAGTACTCAGTCCTGTAGGGGGAGCCCTATGCTTAAAAAGATATGCTTAAACAAGACAAGAGGCCGCTTCGCTTGAACACAAGAGAATGTAAGAGATGCCTTGCCCTTAAATATACTTCTGAATATATAAAAGCTGAAATCCGCCGAAACTGCATGTCAATGTTAAATGTATATACAGAAATAACATCTGCTTACAGCGGTGCATTTCAATCTGGTCCAGTGCGCATGCGCAGTAAAGAGTAAACAAACGAGCGAGCCACTCTAAAAAATACCGATTGGCTCTTTTAACAGGAAGGCGGGACTTTTAGTCCTTCATCAAAAATGCGATTGGCAGCTGCAGCGAGGGACTAAACCATAGGACTGAAACTATTCCTCATTCATAGGAGTGGAAAGTCTCCACTTTTTGCAATGTCTTTGATTGGTGACGCAGCTCGTGACGTGAGGTCCACAAAGCACGAATCGATGCTCGCGTGATACGTGAACTTGTTGGGACACAAAACAAAACAGCAGTCTTATTCGAGAAAAAAAATTTAACAGTTTTTGTCGTGAACTGCTACTGATATATTATTTGCGTTGTCACTTTTTGATTTAGGCGTCCTCAAGGTAAGACTTTGATTACTATGACCCGTTTCCATGTGAGTTTGAAACAATGTTGTTAATAAGATGTATTATGTGCGAATTATGAAGGTGATATGATGTATTAATGCCCGGGATTTCACCTAGTGGTCCACAATTTTGTCTCTTTGCAGTCATGACGCCTTAATGAATGACCTTACACATTCCTTGTGAATTTCGTAAGCGTTACTCTAACTAACGGTATTGTAATGTTTTTAGTCATATGTACTTTTAAATGTATAATAACAATATTTACACGTCCTATGTAGCTCTAATATGCATTCTTGAGATCGACTATAATGGCTGTATATCGTCAAAAGTATGTGGACAACACCACCACATCAGGTTTGTCCATTCCAGTAACTCCAGTGAAAACAAATCTGTGCCACACCATACAATGACATTCCAGAGAATTATGTGCTTCCAACAGTTTAGGGAGGGTCTTCTGTTCCAGCATGATGTGCAAATTATTTACAGAGTGAAGAATTTATTGCCTGAAGCCCAGACCTAAAGCCTTCTAAACACCTTTGAATAGATATTAATTGTATGCATTAGTAATGCACAATTGGAGTTGCGTGTACTGTCTTTTATATATTAGTAATGTTATTTGCATTTCTACAAAAATCTAAATGTGTAGTTCTTTTTCATTGGGGTTCGTCTTTTTTTAGTGATGCTGATGCATCAAAATATTGGCAACTGAAATTATTTAGCTGAATAAGTCAACTAAAGCGTTTAATTAGCACTTTTCTGATTATGCATTTTGACTGTCTCACTTCATCGTGACTAAAAATTATGCTAATGTAGCAATATGGGAAATCTATTCGCTTAAAATATTTAAAGGTGGACTGATGTTTGAAAAAAACTTTAAAATGACTGAGAACATGGCCTGATCCGTACAAAGAGATCAAGTCCCCGAATTAAAACTAGTTTTTAGTTTTGGTTTCCTGGCTAAACTTTTATTTACAGTTTCTCTGGTTCTGTAAAAAAAATAAATCTGTGCATCACTGATATATTTGTCTTTAAATCCAGGTAACTGTGAGTCGATCCTCCTGGCAGCAATAACGCAGACCCTCGTCACAAATGGCTCAACAAGCAGTTGAAAAGCTTGCTGATCCTCCTGAAGAAGTAAGTAAAATGGCAGCTGTGGCCCTCATATTGCAGAATAATGAAAACATTTGCATATTCAACTACTTTTCTTTGTTTCTCACAGCTTTTACTACCAGATGGTTGGAAGCATACACTGCCAAAAGAGCAACATCTCTGGGTCAGTAAGGCTCTCTTTACCAAAGATGCATCTGGGAAGTTGACGCTGACTGAACCTCTGCAGCTCTGGTGGTCGTCTCCTGGACCCCAATTGTTGTATTCACAGCCTCCTCCTTTCCTGACCCGTTCTTTCACAGCAGGCTGTTCCTTTGGTTGCCCTGTCGCATGTGGGCATACAGGCTTGTGTGCACGAAGCCCAACTGCCGTCGTCTCGGGAATCATTTGAGGCCTTGTGGGTTGTACAACACCGTCCGGAGGGTTTTAGACATGAGAGGGTGGTATTTCATTGCCACAGAGTACCTGGAGTGCTGTTCTTGCAAGAAGAAGATGGCTGGCTGGTCGCAAGACATTCTGGATCAATTGGATTTCATCCATCGTGAGAAATTCCCAGCAGTCCTGACCTACAGGTAGGCTGAGATGTTTGACAACAATCAAAACATTGTAAAGATGTAAAATGCCCAGGGTTTGATTTTTGTGTGTGTCTTTTGTTCAAAGGTTGTCTTGTGATAAAGAGGTTGTTAGACTGATGCAGTGTCAGGCACCAGGGAAGAGTGCAACCGCGATGTACCGGCACCTTTGTGTGCAGCATAAGGAGCAGTGGATGGCTCAGGTCACAGAGTACCTCTCTGTACTGAACAAGTTTCAAGATCTCAGCACACTTACTGTCAGGGTGCCACAGATGATTCCAGTGCCTTCTCCGTCCTTGCTGTTGACGGTATATGCAAAGGATGCACTGACACGAACTCGGAGAGATGAAGGCCAGGGTCACTTCCATCTACGGCTCCATCCTGAAGGTGGTCTCCACCAAGAAGGTGAGAAGACACAACTAAACTTTATGCATTTATTGCAGTATTTTTATTAATGACATAGACTGTTCAGAAGTTTTAAAAAGTATTGTATTCTCACCAAGGCTGCATTTATTTGATCAAAGATACAATCAATAAAGTTATATTAAATGTATAAATTTAAACACGTTATGTTTGTATTTATGGTGGTTTTAAAGACCATTTTCAAGGCAAAATTAAATTTAATGACTTGAAAAATGTCACAAGCATGTGCACATCTTAATAATTAAATAAATAAACAAATTAATAAACTATCAATGTTAATAGTTATTAATGAATTCGTAAATCATCATCTATATCACTAAATTATTGGAAGTAACATTTCCTTGTTATAAAAGCGTCAAATTATCTGATATTTTAAGACTTCATTGACCATGACACTGAGTGATATCAGAGAATGTCTAACTGAAGAGAATTGGCACTGGCTGCAGTAACACAACTCTGTCCATGCGGGGGCGCTCGCGGTCGAGTGCAGAATGAATGGGAGTCAATGGGGTTTCACCCATAGAAATCCACTTTTCTCAGGATGTAATTTTTTGTCAAGGAATTTGAAAGTTGCATTCAAAAGGGAGGGTTAAGATAATACACTCAGCTGAAAATTGCATTTTTAAGTTCACTCACACTACCGGTCAAAAGTTTATGTTTTTAAAAGAAGTTTCTTCTGCTCACCAAGGCTGCAATTTTTTTATAAAAAAATACACAAAAAACACAGTAATATTGTGAAATATTATGACAATTTAAAATAAATTTTTTATGTTAATATATATTCAAATGTAATTTATTCCTCTGAAAAAAAGCTGAATTTTCAGTATCATTACTCCAGTCTTCAGTGTCACATGATCCTTCACAAATCACTCTAATATGATGATTTTATGCGCCAAAAACGTGTATGATTATTATCCATGTTGAAAACAGTTTTTTACATTTTTATTTCAGGATTCTTTGATGAATAGAAAGTTCAAAAGAACAGCTTTTATCTGAAATGGAAAGCTTTTGTTACATTAAACACTACCCTTGAAAAAGTTTGGGGTCAGTAAGAATTTGTATTTTATTTTTGGGGGAAATAAATAAGAAATCAATACTTCTATTCATCAAGGATGAGTTACATTGATCAAAAGTTACAGTAAAGACATTTATAATGTTAGAAAAGATTCTAATTAAATAAACGCTGTTCTTTGAACTTTCTATTCATCAAAGAATCCTGAAATAAAAATGTAAAAAAAACTGTTTTCAACATGGATAATAATCATACATGTTTTTGGAGCATAAAATCATCATATTAGAGTGTGACACTGAAGACTGGAGTAATGATGCTGAAAATTCAGCTTTTTTTCAGAGGAATAAATTACATTTTAATATATATATTAACATAAAAAAGTCATTTTAAATTTCACAATATTAACTGTGTTTTTTTGTGTATTTTTAAATAAAAAAATTGCAGCCTTGGTGAGCAGAAGAAACTCACACAATAGCAGAATGCTACGCGTGTTCTGGCCAACAATGGCCTAACCTGTAAGACATCGAAACGACATAAGTACTCATTTATTTGACATTTGGCCTATAATCTACATTGAACATGCGGAATCAACAATAAAATCTATGTTGATTTAACGACAAGCAGATGAAAGAGACACATTTAGCCGTTTAGCCTCATAGACTCCCATTCATTCTGCACTCGCCCACGATCACCTCCAGTGGAATTCTAATGGAACTGCAACCAAAATGATAAACAATAGGCTCTCCATTAGACGGGCTCTGGTGATATCATGAGACTATAATATCATTTCCTTTTTTGTTGGATCACATACATATTAATATTAAAAAGAAGTTTTGTTGAAATATTCATATGGTTTAATTATTAAGATTTAATTTCAGACCTTTTCTTAACCATGGTGTCAGGGCAGGTTTTATCATCCTAAATATTTATCATAATGTCAGAATTAATCATAAAATATATATTTATGGAATATTTATTAATTGTTTTTATAGTATGTTTTTCTTTTAAAAATAAATGAATAGATCCGGATAAAAAGTGTATCATTGACCATATCTTACAGCATTTACCAATTCTTTTCATTCACGTTTAGGTCACTAAGAAACAGAATTCAGCTGTGTGGGCCACAAACGTAGGAAATGAGAATGGGCAGGTCCTAATGTGTGTCCTGACCCAAACAGAGGGAGAGGGCCTGCTTCCCATGTGCTCCGGCTTGATGGAACGTTACCGGCGAGCCGGACAACCTCCTCCGCAGATTCTGTACGTGGGCCAGGACTGTTGTTCCACTACGGGCAAGAGCAAAATGAAAGCCATGTTCCACGAGTGGGACCAGCTGGTTGTCAGGCTGGACGCATGGCAGTTTATGCAACGGTTCGCAGAGGGTGTCACTTCAGAAAGCCACCCGCTGTACGGCCCCTTCATGGGACGTCTCTTCTCCTGTATATTTGAGTGGGATGCTGGAGATTTAAAAAAACTGCAAGAAGCCAATCAACATGAGCTGCGACAATCTAAAGATACCAAAGCAATCGGGAATCCTCCTGCCAAAGAGTTACTAAGGCACTGCCGCCACCAGACCCGTGAGGCTCAGGTGACCAAGCAGCTCATTGAACAGCTGTTGAAAGACTTTATGGGTGCTACAGACTTCATGGGCAACAAACTGGTGGACCAAGAGAGGATGGAAGCGATCTGGCGAGCCCAACAATGCCATCTTCTGTGTATTCAGGACCCTCCAGGCGTACAGCTTTACAGGAAAGTCAGAGAGGTGACCAGAGGAGGGCTCTTTCTGCCTCTGTATCACTGTGCACGTGGCGTAGGATCCCTTGAATCATTCCATCAGCATCTGAACCACTTCATTCCAGGTTTGCATAGCTCGCAAATTAAGTGTTATTTCTGTGTATTGTCTCAACTTGGATTCAAATGCTTTTTTTAACTGCTTTCTTTTCTTTTTTAGGTACAAGTACAAATGACCTGTACTTCCATGTTTATCTGATAGAAGGGGTAGTACAGTGGAACAAGGCCCGATCTGTTGCTGTCAATGAAGGCGGTCCGCTGCAGAAATATGCAAATCGTCTGAGCCAGAAGTTTCTAGGCTACAAACTGGTTGAGGATCACAGTAACCCAAGAGAGTACACTGGTAATGCATTGTATGTGTGTGTGTGTGTGTATATATATATATATATAATCCGGTCAAAAGTTTTAGATTCTTTAATGTTTTTTGTGTTTTAAGTCTCTTCTGCTCACCAAGGCTGCATTTATTTTATAAAAACTAAAGAAAAAAAACAAAAAAAATACCTAGTAATATTGTGAAATATTACGACAATTTAAAATGACTGTTTTCTATTTTAATATATATTAAAATGTCATTTATTCCTCTGAAAAAAGCTGAATTTACAGCATCATTACTCCATGGCGTCAGTGTCACATGATCCTTCAGAAATCATTCTAATATGCTGATTTTATGCTAAAAAAAAACATTATTATTGTTGTGCACATTTTTTCCCCAAAATTCTTAGAAAGTTCAAAGAACAGCATTTATTTAATTAGAATCTTTTCTAACATTATAAATGTCTTTACTGTAACTTTTGATCAATGTAACTCATCCTTGATGAATAGAAGTATTGATTTCTTATTTATTTCCCCCAAAAATAAAATAAAAATTCTTACTGACCCCAAACTTTTTAAAGGGTAGTGTTTAATGTAACAAAAGCTTTCCATTTCAGATAAATGCTGTTCTTTTAAACTTTCTATTCATCAAAGAATCCTGAAATAGAAATGTAAAAAAACTATTTTCAACATTGATAATAATCATACATGTTTCTTGAGCAGCAAATCATCATATTAAGATTTCTGAAGGGTCATGTGACAAAGAAGACTGGAGTAATGATGATGAAATTCAGCTTTGATCACAGAAATAAATTACACTTTATATTTATATTCACAAAGAAAACAGCTGTTTTAAATTGTAATAATACTTCACAATATTATTATTATTATTATTATTTTGTATTTTTAATCATATAAATGCAGCCTTGGTGAGCAGAAGAGACTTCTTTTAAAAACATTAAAAATCTTACCGATCTAAAACTTTTGACTGGTAGTGTTTATATATATATATATATATATATATATATATATATATATATATATATATATATATATATATATATATATGAAGAGTTCAGATGCAAAAGCCTCTAAATGCCATTTGAAATTTTCTTCTAAAATGACCATTTTTATCAAGCTTGTAGTATATTTAAGTTCAGTAATTTCACTTAAATGACAATTAATAGGTAATCTTCATTGCCATTTAAGTGAAATTACTGAACTTAAATATACAAGCTTGATAAAAATGATCATTTTAGAAGAAAATTTCAAATGGCATTTAGAGGCTTTTGCATCTGAACTCTTCATATATTCTCAACTGAAAAACTGTGATGTTGTTGTTTTTTACCATGGTGTATAAGATGTTTTAAGAACACAAAGAATTAATTCAAAAAGTGTGAAAATAATATTTTATTGTGTATATTTGAGATGCATAAAATGCTAGCTGTCAATTTGGTTTATTCCAAAATGTCGTTTCTACCAACATCATTTCCGCCAAGAAATGCTGTTAAACAGCATAATACATCATTTGAGATTATTATTCTTAAGTAAATCAACATATAATGATTTCTGAAGGATCATGTGACACTGAAGACTGGAGTAATGATACTGGAAAATCTGCTTTTCCAACACAGGAATAAATTACATTTGAAAATATATTAAAATGAAAACAGGTATTTTCAATTGTAATAATATTTCACAGTATTACTGTGTTTTTGATCAAATAAATGCAGCTTTGGGAAGCATTCTTCAAGAAACATCAACAAAATCTTACCGGCCCCAAACTCTAGTGTATGTTTGTCATGCTGTATTAGTATTTAGTCAATTTTGTCTTGTTTTTGATTATTTTTTTGATTGTTTACATTGCACAGGTGAGCTCATAGGGGTGGAGTATCTTTACTCTCAAACCAACAGAGGGTTGGAGTTCGGACGACATTATGGATCCTGATGCACCTGATGGAAGTGTTGATCAGCTGGAGGTTGACCTGGAATATGAGGATTCTGGCTTTGATAACCTTAATTCACCAGAGTTCTTGGAGTTCAGCCTCAAACCACTTCAGTATCAGGCAGTGCTTCTGAACTCACTTTCCTCTGGCCTCTCAACATCCCAGCCGGATCCAATAGTGTCTTCCACCTCTGGGCCCATAAAGGATGAGCCTTACACTGCCGACCAGTTCACACCTCAGGGCATCTCACAGGAGGATAATAAGGTAAGAGCTGTTCACTGTTAAATAATAATAATAATTGCCCTGCACTCTTGAATCACAGATACTAGTAATGAATTAATGAGTGTTGTCTCAGCTAGCTAGTTTTGCACATGCAGTTTGAAAACAACAACATTTTATTGATTGATTAAATGTTATTAATCTTTTTCTTTTTTACTTTTTTTTACATTTTAATTAAAAAAAAAATAGAAAACAAAAAAAAAAAATAGAAAAAAATAGAAAACACATTCACTTGGCACTGGATAGTTGGCAAAAAAAAGTTATTTCCCACCCTGTACAAGGCATATATCTGTCCTCTTAACCCAAGTTTGCCACTTATTTTGCCTTGATTTTTAAAATGTATTTTCTACCCTTTGTTTGTGCTCTCAAGTTTATTATATTTTTTTTTTCTTCAGGAAAAGTGCATGGGACCTGATGGTGTTGCTGGGTATGACCATGTTATTAACCTGGCCAACAGTCTGGTTGAGCTTAGAAATCATGGATTTGTCACACAGCAAAAGGTGGACGAGATTGTCACTCTGTGGGATAAGCTATCAGAGCATGACAAGGGTGGTGTCGTCCACCCGGCTCAGCTAGAAAACAAGCTGTGCTTTAACAACAGCCATACTGATACCTTTGTGACTCCGTGCATAGATGGTCTGAAGAGGTATGTGTGCTAGACAATTAAAATATCATGCTTTTTTTTTTTTACTTTATTGAAAGTTTTTTTTTTTAATACCATTTTTTTCCACAAATTTTCTTCATTGTAAGCCGCCTTGTTGCTGCCATCTGCCTGGCTCTCAGCCACATTCACCCTGCCGGTCAGACCATCGCGGTGTCAGGGTGAACAGGTGGGCTGCCATCCTCCGAGACTACAACATGATTAGAGACATTGTTCAGGACAGCAATGCCATCTCAACCCGGACACGCTTACGGATACAGCTGCTCGAGATAAACCAGAGGACATTGTACCAGTGGTGAGTCAATAATTGATGACTGTTGACTAAAAGTAATGGCGCTTTTCCACTGCATGGTATGGCTCGGCATGGTTCGGATCGCTTCGCTGTTCCACTGTCTGGTATGACCTCGGCGTGGGACGGCACGGCTCAAGTTCGCTTGATCATTTTTATCCAAATATAGCTGTAAGGGGATCAGTGATACTGGCCTTCATAAAAATATGCCATTTAAATATGCTGTCTTATGTTGTCTCTACATTCATTTGTAGATTAACTTTAAACTTTAATTTAAATTATTACATTTTAAAATATATAAACATAAATATGTAAGTGTTTTTAATTGTGATTAATTACAGGGAAAAAAAAGTGTGATTAATCAATTGAAAGCACTAATACAGGTTCTCCTGCGGGTCTTAAAAAGCCTTAAAAAGCCTTAAAAGCATTGAAATAATACCTTAAAAAGTCTTTAAAAAGTCTTGAATTTTGATGTCTGGGTCTTAAAAATTGTGCTGTATGTCAGTGTTAATTCCATTGATGAAAATAATGATAAACCTTTCTTCAATGACATTTTTTCACTGACGAAAATCGAGACGCTAGTTTTGAATGATGACAAAATCTATGACGAAAATCTATTGACATTTTTGTCAACGAATAAAAACTAGATGAAAATGTTAGATAGTGCCAATCTGGGAAGCGATCCAGTCAGAACTGATGTCCTGCGTGTGTAGCTAATGTTAAAACACAACTTAACATTGTTCGGCAACTTTCTTGTGGCCACCTGAAATGTTTTTATTTTACCTGCTTGACTTATCATCGTTTACCCATTTCACATTTGAAAAATAAATGAACACAAGTTGAAGGATTTTGTTTTTCTTTGCTGGTAGGGACTTGAAATAGGTATTAATTTTTTATATAAATGAAAAGACTTGAATTTAACTTGAATAAACCTGTAGGAACCGTGATATATACAACATGAGACATTAATTTGATCACAAAATTTTCTTTTTTATCTTTTTTAAACTATCCCTTTAAGCAGACATCTATTACCACTCTACTGGTTGATATGTAGGTGCAACATCATTTATTGTAAACATTGTCTAAATTAGACCATCAAAACAAAGATTTACCGATTATTAATATGCAGTTGTATATTAAATGTATATACATACAGATGAATTACTGTTTCATCTTTTCTGTACGACAGGTACAATGCCAGGAAACAGAGGCAAGAACAGTTGGTTTTGCACCAGTGCATTGAACACATCAAGGCTTCTGAGCCCTACTTCCTGTGCCGCACAACGTTCCAGAGCCCCTTCAACATGGACATGTAGGAGAAGTAATAAAAGTAGTAGTCGGAAGTCCCTTGCCTCCTGATGCCCCACTCTTACGGCTACACCTCGAGCAAAGAGCTGCTGTCACCAGACTCCCTAGTCCAACAGTGCCTAGGACCACTGCTTGGCAGCGGAGGAAGGCAGAGGGCAGAGGGTTACCTCTGAAGCGGCTTTGTGAGCAGTATTTGTGTCAAAAGTGTGGCAAACCAAAGACGAAAGAGTTTGGTCACAGCCAGTTCCGCGGAGTCCACTTTTGTGCCAAAGCCTCTGGAAAGACTGTACAGCAGTGGATGGAGGAGATGAGGAGGGCAAAGTGAACATAAACATTTTCTGTAAAAAAAAAATAATAATAATGTTTTAGCGATATATATACTTTATATGTATATTAATATAATATTTTATTATTTGTAAATTCCATTGTTTTATATATACTTTGTTTTTTAAAATACTTTGAAAGTGATCTAGGTAATAGCCAATTTTAATTGTTTTTCACTTAGCGGCAGGGTTGTGGACTCGAAGTCGCATGACTCGGACTTGACTTGGACTCGAGTCCCAAATTTGATGACTTGCGACTCGACTTGACATATTCAAAGATGACTTGGACTCGACTAGACTTTGACAACAATGACTCGCGACTTGACTCGGACTTGAGCCCTGTGACTTGGAAAGACTTGACCTACCTTCTAAAACCACAGATCAGAGTTGTAATAATCACTGACTGTAGTATAGCACTGTATCATTGACGCATGATCACAGCACTGATTAGCGCTGCTTTCACACGTTTGGCACTGAGCCAGAGAGCGTGATTAGAGTGCGTTCAGCAGCGCAGTCAGTTCGTTGTCATTTTTATCACACGTTCAGACAGTTTTCAAACAAATAATGTTTTCTTTTTTTTCTTTTCAGGCATTTAAATACACAAGTACTAGCAAACCATTTATAATTTGAGAAAAAAAAAATCATTATTAATTTTCCCAATGACCAGTTACTTTTATTTTTTTATTTTTAAATCTGCATTGCCACTCTTTACATTCAACCAAGACAACCAACCAATCCACTAAGTTTGAATAAATATGAAAATATTATACATTATATCATGTTTTAAAAGCCTTTCTAATACAATTTAGTTACATTTAATTTACTATAGGCTAGTAATTAACACTGAGACAGTAATTTGTGCAAAAAGCACTAATGACTTGTTTAAGACTTGAAACTTAAACTCAAGGACTTGCAACTTGACTTGGACTTGTCTGTCTTGACTCGGGACTTGAATGCAAAGACTTAGAGACTTACTTGTGACTTGCAAAATAATGACTTGGTCTCACCTCTGCTTAGCGGTATAAAGGCCTTTTTATTCTCTTCTCAGTGATTCTTTTTTTTTTTTTTCATAAATGGACACATTTAACATAGGTATGGGTATGTTTATACTGCTTATCGATACGGTTCTTTAACAGTATTCTTATCGGTTCTTTTTGTACTTTTGTATAAAAAAAAAAACAAATTAAAAAAAACATATTAAGTACATAATTAAAATTGCTTTATAATATAAAATGTAAAATATCTATAGCAAAAAACATCTATTTTTAAATGGACCAGTGCAGGGAATTTTTTGTGTTTTATATGCAAAAGATAAGATACAATAAGAATTTAGTTTCAGGAAGGGCTACTGTTTAGGTAAGTAATATGGGCTACAAAATAAAATAAAAAACCTAGTGAAATGACACTGCATGCTTTTCACTGTATACATGGATATATTAATGCTTATTAAAACTGAAGTAATTCATTCTAGAACTAAGTAATTTTCTCTTGCCCTTGTTATTTGATTCACAATCACATTAATGGAGCAATCATGTACCATATACCGCCACATTAGAAACAAAATTGAAATTATAACATACTAAATAGAATTTATGAGACCAGCAAAGCATTGTTAAACATGAGTGGAATACCAACACCAAACCCAACCGACAGGAAACCGAAAGATGAGAAAATGGTTGGAGATCAAGAGGGGAGTAGAACAAGGGTTTTTGGTGAGGGTAACAGGGCTGACGTGAAATCAGGGGACACAGATAAAATGATTTATAAAAAAAAAAGTATAGTTATGCCAAAACATTGTTTAACATGTTGACAATACTTAGAACAATATGCAAATGTGATTTTTGTATAATTTTTTACTTTAATTGGCAAATTAAAAGTGCTGAAAAAGAACAAAGCGAACATTGCGAGGGACAGGCCAAAAACCTTATTAACATAAAAAAAACCCTGAATAGATGTAACTTCAAGCTGGCATTGATTACATATCTACATACCATTATATTTACTTACCATTCTTAACTATATTTTTATATTTTATTTCACCTGCTGCCAGGTTCTCAGGTTCCCCCTGGAACTCTTGCACTCCAGTTCACAACACCTAATTTAGATAAAATACAGAACAAACAATATTGAATCATTTTGAAGAATGGCATTATCAGTACAGAGTCATACAAGGAATTTGTTTTTTATACATGTTAAACATATTATATAGGAAAATGTTAGACAAGATACACTTGAGTGTTATTGGTTTTGTCTGTAGTACCTACTGTAAGTACCTAAGAGACTTAATTGTTTATGAAGAATATAAACTCTAAATAAAAACATTTAATTTGGCTTGAGCAAGCCTATCCTAAAAGTTTTGAGGGCAATGTAGTTTATCAAGCACAGACAGATGTATGGATATGACAGATAGGTAGAGATAAATAGGCACACAGAGATGAATAGATAGATTAGGATAGAAAATTATTTTTGATCGACGTCATGAGTTTACTGCCGCAGCCCCGCCTCGATCGACGTCAGCACTTTGCCCCTAACCAATGAGAAGCATTGTGCACCCCCGCCCAAATCTGTGAGCCTATCAGTGGCCAGTTTGGGAATTATAAACATGGGAGTGGTTTGTTTGCGAGGTATGCGTCACAATGGGTCCTGCCCATTGTAAACATCAGGTGGTGAGTGTGTTGTGCCTGAATTTCGAACTTGATTGAGATGTTCAGTTTATGTTAGCATGTTTGTGGTTGGCAGGAGATACATCCTCTGGTTTTCTCTCTGGTGTGCACTGGCCCTTGCGCCAGGTAAGTTTCCGTATTTTAATATAAGGTAAGTTTCCGAGTTTTCTTGGTTAACGGGAGACTGAATTGCTTGTAAGTTTTGAGTGTGTTGTTTGTGTCTGCATTCTCATAAGGTGAGTGACGACGTGTAGCACAGTGCTGCAAACCGTGGTATGTATGATTTTAAGTTAAGTTAGTTTGTTTTTAATTCTAAGGAAATGTTGTTGTTTTTTTAATCGTTTGCATGTGTGACAATGTCCAAGGGTTCCTGTGATTTTATTTGGATTTAAACCTGCTAGTGACTGCACTGCTGCTTTGCGTGGGTCTCAATTTAATGGCTCTTGTAGACGTAACTTTATTTTTATTGTTTTGAGTTCTGTCTAAACTGAGTTAATTTTGTTTCTGAGTAAAAGTGTTTGTTGCTTTGGTTTATGAATGTGTTAAACAGTGTAGCTTTTCCAGTAGCTAACTACTTTTTGCAGCAAGTAGCGTGTAGCTCGAGCAAAAGCTACATTGCTACATTGAGAAATGTTCTACATGCAATTTACGTTGGATGTATATTTCGTTCTTGCAATGTTGTAGGCTATTTGTTGCACTTTTGACAAACAGTTAGAGATATTTTAGTGTTAAAACAATACTCTTTGAAATAGCAATTGCATTGCCTTGTTTTAAACACTAAATATTTTACTTAAAACATTCCTCAGACACTTATTCAGTTATTTATAATATACGTTGTTCAAAAAGCAAAAGTAGTTTCAGTGTAGCTAGCTACTTTTTGATTGTAACTTGTAGTGTAGCTAACTACTTTTCTAAACGGGTAGCTTGACTGTAGTTAAACTACTTTAACTTACGAGTAGCTTGTAGCTTGTCAAACTACAGTTTCAGAGTAGCTTCCCCAGTACTTTTGTTTTACAAGTGTAAAATCTTTTGTATGTGAGTAGTTTGTGTATTAAAAAAGAGAGCAAAATCCTGTTTCAGACGTTACCTTTGACCTAAATCCAAACAGACAAACTTATTTACAATCCAGGACAAACAGGTGAGCTGTGAATGACCCTTAGTTGAAGCTGTCATCTTCAAATGCATTATGCAATATATGTGAGTTTGTTGGTGTCTTTGCAGTTAATTTCAGAGTTGTTTCCATGGATCCCAAATTTGTGCCTTTTGATCAAATGGTAAGACCAGATGTTTCACCATTTTGATTGTTCTGACCATAAATGAAAAGCAAATTAAATGCAGGTTCTTTTAAGATGCAGAAATTTCAACTTCAATGGCTGCTTTTAAATGTTTATTATTCCTGTCTGTCTTGCAGTACTGTCAGCTCGGGTTGAAGGTGAGTTTGCTTCGGTGTAAGATTTTGAATGGAGCCAATGCAGCTTTTTGCACTTTTCTTTCTTTGTAGATTTTCTCTGAGCTGTTAATTTGTTTTAATAGGACAAAGATAATAACCGGATTGGTCAGTGGACAAATGTTTCCTCAACGGAGCTGATATTGGAGCTTTCTCAGTTAAACCCAGAGGCTCAGATGGGGATGTACACACTAAAGGCTTTTATTGCTGACCGAGAAGTCTCCCAAGTTTTTGAGGTGAAAAAATACGGTAAGTTGTTCTGTATGTGCAGTTCAATGACAGATCTGAGGCCTTAACCTAAAGCGCTTTGTTTCTGGTTTAGTTTTGCCCAAGTCTGACGTGACCGTAACACACCGCAGACCTACAGCGTTGCAGTTATGGGACTGAAAGTGGAGTCCTGTGGCAAGTGAATGATGCTTTATTTTCTTGTCTTGTGGTTGGTCAGTTCTTTATTTTGTTCTGATGTTTCCCAGTTTGTCCGTTCCAGTTGTCAGTCAGCGTCAATATGGCTCCAGCAGTGCAGATTCTGGTCTACAGCGTTCTTCCGGTGAGAATTTAGTTGCTGCTAATGTGCCGTTTGACACTAATGTGTTTCCAGAACCATGTACTGTATGATGTGGCTATTTTTCAATTTGGGAATGTTGGGTGTGTGTGTGTCCTACAGCGTGTTGGTCCTTGTTCCAGGTATCTCTGCAGTTTTCTCCAGCTGTTCCTGCAGAGGGAAATGTTCTGATGGTTCCTGCTCAAGCAGGATCTCTGTGTAGCCTCAGTGCTGTAGATTCATTCATTAAAAACCAACACATTATGACTTAAGTCTTCTTTTTAGGTCTTCTTTTTATGATCTTTTAATGTGACGGACGGACGGAAGGAAGGAAGATGTTTTGTTCCGGAGGACTGGAGGCCGGAGGACTGGAGGCCGAGGACTGGAGGCCGGAGGACTGGAGGCCGGAGGACTGGAGGCCGGAGGTAAAAAAATATTTTTTTAAATTAAATAAAAATATCCATCCATCCATCCATCCATCCATCCATCCATCCATCCATCCATCCATCCATCCATCCATCCATCCATCCATCCATCCATCCATCCATCCATCCATCCATCCATCCATCCATCCATCCATCCATCCATCCATCCATCCATCCATCCATCCATCCATCCATCCATCCATCCATCCATCCATCCATCCATCCATCCATCCATCCATCCATCCATCCATCCATCCATCCATCCATCCATCCATCCATCCATCCATCCATCCATCCATCCATCCATCCCATCCATCCATCCATCCATCCCATCCATCCATCCATCCATCCATCCATCCATCCATCCATCCATCCATCCATCCATCCATCCATCCATCCATCCATCCATCCATCCATCCATCCATCCATCCATCCATCCATCCATCCATCCATCCATCCATCCATCCATCCATCCATCCATCCATCCATCCATCCATCCATCCCCATCCAGTTTAAGGACCCATGGCGCCCGCCCTTGCTCCCCTTTCAGTGTGGCCTCGGAGCGGGCGCAGTGGTCCCCATGGCGCCCGCCCTTGCTCCCCTTTCAGTGTGGCCTCGGGCGGGCGCCATGGTCCCCATGGCGCCCGCCCTTGCTCCCCTTTCAGTGTGGCCTCGGGCGGGCGCCATGGTGCCCATGGCGCCCGCCCTTGCTCCCCTTTCAGTGTGGCCTCGGGCGGGGCGCCATGGTCCCCATGGCGCCCGCCCCTTGCTCCCCTTTCAGTGTGGCCTCGGCGGGCGCCATGGTCCCCATGAGCGCCCGCCCTTGCTCCCCTTTCAGTGTGGCCTCGGGCGGGGCGCCAGTGGTCCCATGGCGCCCGCCCTTGCTCCCCTTTCAGTGTGGCCTCGAGGCGGGGCGCCATGGTCCCATGGCGCCCGCCCTTGCTCCCCTTTCAGTGTGGCCTCGGGCGGGCGCCATGGTCCCCATGGCGCCCGCCCTTGCTCCCCTTTCAGTGTGGCCTCGGCGCGGGCGCCATGGTCCCCATGGCGCCCGCCCTTGCTCCCCTTTCAGTGTGGCCTCGGGCAGGCGCCATGGTCCCCATGGCGCCCGCCCTTGCTCCCCTTTCAGTGTGGCCTCGGGGCGGGCGCCATGGTCCCCATGGCGCCCGCCCTTGCTCCCCTTTCAGTGTGGCCTCGGCGCGGGCGCCATGGTCCCCATGACGCCCGCCCTTGCTCCCCTTTCAGTGTGGCCTCGGGCGGGCGCCAGTGGTCCCATGGCGCCCGCCCTTGCTCCCCTTTCAGTGTGGCCTCGAAGCGGCGCCATGGTCCCCATGGCGCCCGCCCTTGCTCCCCTTTCAGTGTGGCCTGGCGCGGGCGCCATGGTCCCATGGCGCCCGCCCTTGCTCCCCTTTCAGTGTGGCCTCGGCGGGCGCCATGGTCCCCATGGGCGCCCGCCCTTGCTCCCCTTTCAGTGTGGCCTCGGGCGGGCGCCATGGTCCCCATGGCGCCCGCCCTTGCTCCCCTTTCAGTGTGGCCTGGCGGGGCGCCATGGTCCCCATGGCGCCCGCCCTTGCTCCCCTTTCAGTGTGGCCTCGAGGACGGGCGCAGTGGTCCCATGGCGCCCGCCCTGCCTGCCCCTTTCAGTGTGGCCTCGGGGCAGGCGCCATGGTCCCCATGGCGCCCGCCCTTCTCCCCTTTCAGTGTGGCCTCGGGCGGGCGCCATGGCCCCATGACGCCCGCCCTTGCTCCCCTTTCAGTGTGGCCTCGGGCAGGTGGTCCATAGCCGCCCTTGCTCTCCTTCATGTGACCTTGGGAGCAGGTGGTCCATGGTAAGCAGCACACTCTTCCCTTTCATGCCTGGGAGCACCATGGTACCGAAAATGTGGAAACAAAGTGCCTCTCTCTGATTTAGCCAGACCAGCAGCATGAAACATAATTCTAGCTGACAACTTTGAGTTATGTGATTTATTTTTAATTTCAAATTTTGATTGAAATATGAGATTTTCACACTGCCAGGAGCAGTGAGGTGAAATTGATTGAACAGCTTCCATGTAAAGAAATAGCAGAAATTGATTGACATTATGATTCATGTCACCCACTTCTGACTGTTGTAACAGAATACCTCATATTGGAACAGTCCTGAATTAAAGCTCATTGAGTTCAATATCCATCACATGCCTTTGGAGTAAAGTTCAGAGTTGGACTTGTATTTTGTGTTATCTCTGGTAT
>JAQIUQ010006558.1:0-28885 GCA_030378365.1 Hybognathus amarus
CCCTCCATGTCATCCAAGATGACCATGTCTTTCTTTCTTCAGTCGAAAAGAAATTATGGTTTTTGATGAAAACATTCCAGGATTTTCTCCATATAATGGACTTCAATGGGGTCCAAACGGTTCAAGGTCCAAATGAGAGTTCCAGTGCGAGCTTCAAAGGGCTTTAAACGACTCCAACGATGAAGGGTCTTATCAACAAAACTAAAAAATAAATAACAAATTTTAAGTTTTATATGCACAAATGCTCGCCTTGCTCTGTTCTGTGTATTGCACGTTCGTGAATCTCCTGTTTGAAAATTATAGATTTTTTTTTTGAGTTGCTTGGTTCATTCAACGAATCATTCGTTTTCGCTTGATAAGACCCTTATTCGTCAGTACTGGCATCGTTTTAAAGCCCTTTGAAGGCTCCACTGGAACTCTTTTTTGGAACCTTGAACCGTTGTGGACCCCATTGAAGTCCATTATATGAAAAATCCTGGAATGTTTTCATAAAAACCATTAATATCTTTCGACTGGGAAAGGAGGCACGTGAACTAATCCTTTAATGATTTAGAGGCAGATTTGATACAGTAGGCTTTCACACTTCTTAAAGCAATTAAGCATAAATTGAAATAAATGATCAGATGCACAGCATACTTCATATAAATCAGGATGGGGAACGTCCTGCAGAGTTTAGCTCTAACCAGTGTCTTCAGGATCACTAATGCTAGTGTTTTCAGGGTTAATCTTAAACCCTCCAGGCCGACATTTCTCATCCCTGATTTAAATAATTCATCCGTATATCCAGTCAGCGCAGCACATAAATGTCAAGCGCATCGATCAGGACGTCAGTATAATCTCAAAAACCATGTGTTTGACAGAGCATCGCTCCATTTGCGGTCCCGTGTGGCCTTGCCGCTGTGACAGGAAGATTTCCTCTTCAATCCCGCAATCCGAAACCACGTGTAGTTCCTGGAAGCCAGCATGAATAAGTAAGCATTGTTGTGATGTGCCGGTGTCAGCTGAAGTGACGGTCACCTCCTCCGTCATCAGGGGAGAGACTGGCCTTCTGGGTAATTTCATCACGGTGCTGATGACTGATTGGAAACTTGCTCTTTTCAGAGCGAAGGTGGCCGAACGTCCCGCGGGACGGTCTATAGGGGATCCACAGCTATTTTATTTCATCTCTTTTCATTTATTTATTTCCTCACCTTCCAAGAAGGATGCCAAGAAAACCTCGCTCCCACAATTCACTTTGTTGCGAGTCCTCCTCTGTTGAATATTGAGTTTGCTCAGCCGAAATCCTCCCTGCTCACTTACTCCGGATGAAAATGTGCTGGTTATGATGGATTATGTTTTTTGCTGTTATATAGACAGGTTTTTCCAGCATGAAGCATTCAGAGGCGAATTCACTTAAGCCATTGAACAAAGTATTTAAAGAGAGAAGGTTACATAAAAAAACACACATTTTGACATTAACTCTTACTCCACTATATCAAATTGTTCTATAGTCTATAAAGACTTAAATGCAATTACATCAGAACTGTAATAAAATTGCAGATACATGAAGAGTAATCCCTTACTTCACTTAAAAAAGTAATTAAATTAGTTTTTTTAATATTAAGGTTTTGTTAAAGTTCCTGAACCATTTTAAATGAGACAATAAAAAATAAAAAATATTACAGTAATAACAAAAAATATAAGAAAAAAATAAATGGACAGAAAAGACATCAATTGCGGTAGCTATTTTGATATTTTAGGTCAAACCGTCTGTCAGTCATATAATGGAGGTCTATGGTCACCACCTCAAAGAGCATGCACAGAGAAGTCCAAATTAAACATGATTTAATGACTCGTAAAAGTAAGTACACACTGATGGCCTAAGACATGAACAAGCGGTTTGTGTGAGAAAACGAACAGTATTTATATTGTTTTTACCTCTTGTAGCCACAAAGCACCCGCGCCCCTCAGATCACTTTGACGTGGCTGTGGTTACAAGAGGTAAAAACGACACAAATGCATGTTCGTTTTCTCACACAAACCGACTCGTTTCAGTGTCTTAGGTCATCAATGTGTACTTACATTTATGAGTCATTAAATCATGTTTAATTTGGACTTCTCTGTGCATGCTCTTTGAGGTGGTGACCAGTAGACCTCCATTATATGACTGATAGACAAGAACGGTTTAACCTAAAATATAAAAACTGAATCTACTGCGGAAACAAAGACATCTACATCTTGGATGCCCTTGAGGTAAGCTAAAACATATCAAAAATTAATTTCAAAGTGAACTATCCCTTTAAGATTTGTAAGACCAAAGTTAAGAAACTAAAGAAGAAGAGTTAAGAAACTAAATTGGATATGATTTTTCTCTCTTCACTCTTATGGATTTCTTGCCAGTATTTCTGAACTTTAGAGCATTCCCAGAATATATGGCTATGATTTGGCTTCACCAAGCCGCACATTCTCCTGCAGATTGCATTTTTGTTTTGATATGTCTTCAGCTCAGCGGTGAGGGAATATCTAAGTGATATTTCTCCAGCCGAATTTCCTCCATGTTGAGGAATGTGTGTCTTCCACTGTGATTCATCTTCGTCTGTGATTTCAAATTTCCCATTTATTTGTAATATATTTTTGTATTTTCTTGTAGACTTTGATATAATTTTGTAATTATTTTTGTCACGTCACTCGCTTTATACACTGTACTTTGGGTCAAATATGGACAAACCCAAATGTTGGTTTAAAAATGTAATTAAAAAAAAATAACCCAATGGATGGGTTTGTCCATATTTGACCCAAAATTGGGTTAAAACAACCCAGCAGTTTGCATTAAACATTGTAAGAATAGAATACTATTGCTTTCCTTGTCATTATTATAATATTAATAATTTGATGTCTTATTTGTAAGTACATATGAAATTCTTGATTAGTATTCATGTTTAAACACTTTTCCTTTATGTAAAAAAGTAGTTTGCTGTGAGGCTTTGCTTAGTCCAAGCTTTAAAGCTGCCATTTATATCATTTAATGAAAATCCTTAGCAATATATATATATATATATATATATATATATATATATATATATATATATATATATATATATATATATATAATTTTTATATTTTATATATTATAATTGTTTATTTTTTTTTTTTTATGATATCTTGCCAAATCTTTTCAAATTAATTTGAAAAGCAGATTCATTTGCATTTACACTCTAAACCATGCTGGGTTGTTTGAACCCAAATTTGGGTCAAACATGGACAAAGTCCAAATGTTGGGTTAAAGATATAATTTCAAATTTTAATCCAACTTCAACTTTCACTTTCAACTGTACATTTTTTAATAGCATTTTTAACCCAATATTTGGGTTGTTCATATTTGACCCAAATTTGGGTTGAAACAACCCAGCATTTTTTTAGAGTGTAGCATTTAGTGCAAATGTTGAATACTGTACATATATATATATATATATATATATATATATATATATATATATATATATATATATATATATATATTTTTTTTTTTTTATGATATCTTGCCAACTTTTTAATACTATATAATAATAATTTGAAAAGCAAATTCATTTGCATTTACACTCTAAACAATGCTGGGTTGTTTGAACCCAAATTTGGGTTAAATGTGGACAAACCCAAATGTTGGGTTAAAAATATAATTTCAAATTTTAACCCAACTTCAACTTTCACTTTCAACTGTACATTTTTAATTGCATTTTGGGTTTGTCCATATTTGACCCAAATTTGGTTTCAAACAACCCATAATTTTTTTAAGGTGTACATCACTTACATTGTAGATGCTGTTTAAATGTTATTATTTGACATGCACAATGAATGCTGTTGCATACACTCTAAAAATTAAAAGCCATTGGGTTAAATTTTTTAATAACCTTTTTAACTCAACGTTTGGGTTCATCCATATTTGACCCAAAGTTGGGTTAAAACAACCCATCATTTTTAGAGTGTAGAGGTTTCGATGAGATTGAGTTGCTGATAAAATTGTGAGTCTGCGTGCTCCACGGACATTAATGTTTCAAAACCCCGGCTCTGTGGACAGAGCCGTCCATGTTTTTCTGCTTTTGCAAGGCCAGTGCAGTTTCACCGATTTGTGAAATACATTGGAGACCATTTCACCAAGAGCATTATGTGCTGTCAGGAAAGGAACTAGATTATATAGGGCTTCCAGAAACGATTCCTCAAGCCCCATTAGCTCTGTGCCATGCAAGCGTACACCAGGCTCTGGAGAAACCCCACGCTGCTGATATATCACTGGGGCGTAATCTGTATTTCATATTCGCTCTTCTTAAACTTTGCTTAGTTAAATGGGCCGTTTAGAATATAGTAATTTTAGAGAAACAAAACAAATGCAGCTTTGATATTCTGCACCAGTGGAAGCATTTGAGCGCGGGTTGAAAACTTCAGCATTCGTCACAAACCCAAGGGAAAGAGCACTCATGTGGAAATCTGCTTCTCCCAAGGTTGTGAGATGTGTTTTTGTTTTTGCAAAAGCACTTGAGAATGCATTTGAGACTTTACAACCTAATTGAATTCATCCTTCTTCATAAGTACAACAGAGGCATGTGTTCTTAAGCTCTTGACAAGATCACATTTGTGTTATGTATTTATGTTTTAAAGCACAATGAGGGAAGTACGAAGGCGTTTATCAGCGCTGTGCTCTGGTTTGTGTGCATCTCTATATGAAACCCATATAAGGAAATGGAATTTCTTTTAAATATGCTTGGGAACGTTTATTCTCAGAATGCATATGAATGGATCTTGAGAATCCAACATACAGGTTATTTATAAGATCTCATGCACTTGAAAGTGTGGAGTTGTGTTTAGCATGTTCATAAAGTTGACAGGAAAGTTTGCATTTAGTCTCTAGTTTTTCACTGTCTGGCACAGGAATAACCCACTTCTTTTTTTTTGTTTTTGAGTGAATAAACAAATAATTTAAATAAAATCAGATAATTGATTCATTTTGAACCGTTTTATTTAATTTTATTCTATGTTTTGTGCTGCTAGTATCCTCAAACAACACATTTTTATTGTACAAAATTTATAAATTAGGGCTGTCAAATGATTAATCGTGATTAATCACAGCCAAAAAAAAGTTTGTGTTTACATAAATATATGTGTGTGCACTGTGTATACTTATTTATATATATATATATATATATATATATATATATTATATATATATATATATATATATATATATATATATATATATATATATATATATACACACACACACATGGATGTATAAATATTTTCATGCATATACTGTGTATAGATTTATATATAATTTATATAATATACAAATATAAATATTTTATATATAAATAGTATTTTTCTTAAATATACATGCATGTGTGTGTATTTATATAAACATTTTAATATTTGTTATTTTAATTTTTTCTACTTGCACACATTGCATTTAAGTAAAATATTTTTACTTAATATTAAGTAAAATATTAAGTAAAAATATTTGTACTTAATATTAAGTAAAATATATATCTAATTTATGCAAAGTTATAGTAGTTTGATAGAACATTAAAACGTGTTTTATTGATTTTATTATTTATGGTTTGGTACTAGCACAAATTACATTTGAAGTAAAAAATAATAAATCAATTTTTTTTTTATTTGATGTTGCTAGTGCACATACATTACCTTTAAAATAAAACAAATGCAATAATTAAGTTAAAGTAGATTTATAGTACAATAAAACATACAATATTTGATTAAGCAAACTTCATCTTCACTTCCTTTATTTCTTTATTTAATAACATTTTACCTTACCTTTCTTTCTAAATAATTAATTTCAGTTCCATGCATTCATTAAAAAGAATAATATATACAAAGGTCAATGTGCATAACAAATAAACTATATCATGAATTGTTTAATTTGTTCCAAGGTTTTTCACATTGCAGCATGTCAGGAAAGGCAAATCCGCCTCCGCTAAGCACAGGATAGTAACGTTTGTGATGCATGGGAAAGATTTCCTGCAGTAACGGTGCTTCGGCCTGTCACGGCGGGTCAAAATTATGATGTAGTGTTTACAATTTGCCTTTTGCGCAGCCTCCTCAGCTAATGTTTTGCATCGTATCAGCACCCTTAAATTGTTATCGCAAGCATTGTCGAGGAAGAAGATGAATGAGGTCGTTTGCTCGCTAACCTCAATTCGGTTTCTGTGGGAATGCTTTTTCTATTGTCGTGATTCCCCTGGGTTTCTCTGCGTTCATGTGTGTGCTTGAGAAAGAGAGCATGTGTGTATTTGAACTTGATAAACTAGGTGAGATCCCATTTCACTTGACATCCAGTTTGGCGGGCATATAAACAGTCTTGCCGTCTGTTTCGACCTCCACGTTCTTGCTTGACTCTATATGGTCGTGTTTCTTTTGCATCAAGTTACTGTGCAAATTCAGTCTTTACATCAAGCGGTGGGTCACGACCCAATAATGGGTTGCCGGTCTGTTCTGATTGGGTTACGGTCAGCCAGGAAAAACATGCTAAATGCCCTGTAAATGCCCTGAATCCCCATCTTCAAAGCTTGAGATTTGAGCTCCAGCAAAAGCATGTGGGAAGATAAAGTTGAGCAAAACTTTCTCCCATTATTTTGTCGCTTTCCCTGAATGATGAGCAATTTAGACTTCATTGTAATCAAAGGAGCGGCGAGAATGACAGCTAGCGGATAATTGAGGTAGACGTGTTGGAAGCGGCCCGCTGGGGCTGTGGAGCAGACAGGATCTTTACACAGGCGCAGAATGACAGCTCTCTTTTGGTCAGGACTGTCAGGTGGATCTCTCTGGACTCACTAAACGCCTGCCTCGTAAAGGCTGACAGGAATTATTACAGAGATAAAATTACAAGAGCGGCCTGATAACTTTGTTTCACATGCATTGTTTTTGGTGCCATTTTTTTAAGTCCATTGGGTTTTAAGCCAATGTGATCTCTGAATCATTGATCATGCCAAAACATCTCACTATTTTAGCCTCCTGTACATTAAAGTACATTTTAAAATTGACTTCGACCCTATTCACTTCGTAAAACATGTTATTGTGAATTATTAATCAAAGTTCATCATGTCATTTCAAGGAAAAAATCTCTTCATTGACTTTCCTTTCAGATGATGTCATTAATCCCTCCTATTTTTTAAAGCAGTAGTTCACTTAAAAAAATAAATAAATAATTGATAATTTACTCACCCCCATGTCATCCAAGATATCCCTGTTTAGTCGAAAAGAAAGTAAGGTTTTTGATGAAAACATTCCAGGATTTTTCTCCATATCATGGACTTCAATGGGAACCAAACGGTTCAAGGTCCAAAAGGTAGTTTCAGTGCAAACTGTTCAAAGGGCTTTAGACGATTCCAGACGATGAATATAGGGTCTTATCTAGTGAAACGATCGCTCATTAATAAAAAATAGATAAAGTTTACGTTTTATAAGCTCAAATGTTCGCCTTGCTCTGTTCTGTGATGCGCGTTCGTGACTCTCCTGTTAGAACTCGTTCATCAAAATGAACAAATACTTTTTAGAGTCAACTTGTTCATTTTGTTCGTTGAATGAAACAGAAAAGATTTCGTTCATGTTGATAACGAGTTCAAACAGAGTAGATCACGACAGCAGCATCACAGAACAGATGCGATTATTTGAGCTTCAGAGAAACTTTAAAAACTTTAAAGTGTATAAAACTTTGAGCCTATAAAACTTTGTTATTTATTTTTTAAAATGAGTGATTGTTTCACTTGATAAGACCCTTATTCATCAGTCTGGATATCGTTTAAAGCTCTTTGAACAGTTTGTAGTTGCACTGAAACTCTCATTTGGACCTTGAACACGTTTCGATTCCATTGAAGTCCATTATATGAGAAAAAATCCTGGAATGTTTTCATCAAAAACCTTAATTTCTTTTCAGACTGAAGAAAGAAAGACATGGACATCTTGGATGACATGAGGGTGAGTAAATTATCAGCAAAAGTTGTTTTTTTTAAAGTGGACTACTCCTTGAAGCAAGAACCTCTTGTAAATTACACTCTAAAAATGCTGGGTTGTTTTAACCCAATTTTGGGTAAAATATGGACAAACCCAGCCATTGGGTTACATTTTTAAATGGGTTTGTCCATATAAATTGGGTTAAAACAACCCAGCACGTGTTTATAGTGCGGTATACCGCCTCTTTGTTGTTGCTGTGAGTATATCAGAGCCTTAACCTAGCTTTAACTTTCTGCCTTTGGAAACTTAATAATAATGTAATACGGCCTGCCTTAAAGTTACCTTAGAGTTAAGACCACAATCCATTATTCTTTCTCCACACACTGTTTTGACTGTAATTAGTTGATTAAGAAAAAGCCCTCTACTTTCATGCTTTAATTTAAGACTTGTGTTCCCGCTGATGAATTAAGCGTGCTTTCAGAATTACCATGCTAACTGGACGCTGGCAGATCTTCCCCGTGGGGTTGCTGGTTTCTCCACTCGCCGCTAATGAATTTGGGAGAGTTTTAATGAGCCGAAATTACCTTTGACTCTGAGGGGCTCGTGTGCGTCTCGAGCTAGCCGTTCAACAGGACGTGTCAAAGCAAAGCGTTAGGCGGGTATTAATAAAAGCAAATGAGACGGGGTTGCAAAGGACGTACAATATGAAGCTTGTATTTAGAACACTTCCTCAAGGGTTTGTTTGACGAAGTGACCTTTGCTATGCAATTACATTATCATCTTGTGGGAAAGGAAATGGCTTATTTGTGTAGTTTAACACATGCTATGTGAAGCTCACTTTATTTGGATGAAATATAAGAACAGAAGACATTTATAATGTTGCAAAAGATCTTCTGTTCGATCATTCTGTTCATCAAAGAATCCTGAAAAATTTAATCTATCAGTTTCCACAATCATATGAAGCAACATTGATGTTAATAATCATAAATGTTTCTTGATCAGCCTTTAAGGCCTTTAAGCACAAAAGCAAATATATTACGTTTTATGTCAGCAAGCATTTAACCACTGAGATCATAGATGGAATAGACCATGTTTTAGCATGATTTACCAAAATAGGAGTTATGAGGAATTTAGTACTTTTGGTTGCTGTAGCGCCACCTATGGGCTAATTGGGCTCATACTCTGATAGGTTCTCCTCAATTTGAGGCCCTACCATCTGGGTTTCAAGTCTCTAAGCCTTACGGTTTGGGCTGCACGAGTGCGTTTTAGGGGATTTTATTTTCTTCTCTAGCAAATACAATAGGTTTTCAGCACTTCGTGCTTGAACACCTAATAATAATGAGACCTTTTTGACAATTATACCACCACCTATGGTCCGATCCTCTCGAAACTTTGCATGCTTCCTAACCATGTTACAACACATATGCTCATCACATTTTTGTGAAGTTCTGACTTTTTCTTTGGGATTTATTGGCTGTATTTTGGCAGGGACCACATTCTAAATGACCCTGTTGTAGCCAACCAAATGCAGAATTTCAACTTTTTTTGATAATTATTGATCTAGACAGTCCAGAGAATAGGCCTAGACTGATTTGGTTCCTATCAGGAACTTTTAGTACGTTTAGTAATTTTTATTTTAGGATGAACTATACCTTTAAAATCAAGCTGCACAATTTGAGTTACTGTATCATTCATGTCTTTTGCACTAAACGGTGTGATTTCGCTTTGCTTTTGTGTACCTCATAAAGAGAGGCACTCTGTCACGCCGTCTAATGAATCTAGAGCACTACATTTATTTGACTTCTGTTAGAGCGAGCGACGAGTGAGTCGGCTAAATGTGCTGCAGAGACAAAGGGCATGTGAGACAGCAAGGATGTACGTTATTGGTTTTGTTCCCTTCCTTCTGGCGCTGTATCTGATCCTACCGCTCACCTGCAGTCACAGCTCCTCTATAAAGCTCATTAGCATCTGCCAACAAACTCCAATGAGCTCCGACGTCAGCCAAGATGTAGCGGCGTGGATGCCGACGGCACGTGTGTATGCGTATCTGCATGTAGTAATCCAGAATTTCATTATAAGAAACAACATTTCTGAAGTTATATTTAGCTTTTTACGCTGTAAATCCATGCATGCATGTCCTACATTGACTGCAAGTAACACTAAATATCAGCTGGTGTTTCTAATGAATGCATCACTGTTATGAGCTGTGGGCTGAAATGTCATTGAAGCCAAATGTCTGATAGCATCATTGTTCACTAAGTGGTGGCGATTGAAGAGGATGATGTCATGCATAATATCAATCATCTCCTCACCATGAACAGACTTTATTGACCATTAGCAGAGAGCAGAGCACCATTTAGGAGCTTTACAGGCATTTAATGTTGATAAGCGAGTGCTTCAGTTCACTGGGTTAAGAGCTTCACTGCGTATACAGCTAAAGACGGTTCTTATATGATCTATTTACAGGTTCTTATGAACAGATGAGCTTGTGTGATTGAAGTCTGTCCACATCTGAGATACACTGCAAAACATCATTTTCCCCATCAGTGTTTTTCTCTGGTTTCCCAGAATTGTTTGTATCTATACACGAATAAAGTACAGCATAAGATCCAGCTATTTGTTCCGAGAATTAATCTTAAAATAAATCTTTTCTAACCCTATTGGCGGATAGTAAGTATAAATCTAAAAATAAATAAATAAAATAAACAGTAAATAGCTTTTTTTATATTAATGTACCTCATCAATTGGCTGAAAGAAGGGCTGTTTCAGTGCTATGCATTTTCCCTAACCCAGATTGAAAGGGCTCAAAGAAATAATTAACCGTTAATGCCCGACGAGGCGTCCATTGTCCGGTATTAATGGACGACAGTGAGGCGTGAACCTGTCCGGCACGCAGTCCATTCATACCTAGACAATAAGACACCTCGAAGGGCATTAACACCGCTTATACCATGGTCACTTTCAAATAACACATTTAAAAAATATATATTATATTTGAATTAGTCTAACAATCGAAATCTAAAGTTTTTATAAACAATAACTTGGTTTCCCTGCTTATGCCTGATGGTTTATTTAGCAACTGGAGATATTTATAGTCCGCTCAGCTCGTAGGACACTTCAGTTTAGCTAACTTATGGTAATAGCACCTCAATGCAGTACACGAGATCCAGGGGGCGGAGATGGATCTAGATCTAAGGGGTGGAGATGGGCAGGATTCAGGGGTGGGGTTAGGGATCAGGGGGTGGGGTTAGGGATCAGGGGGCGGAGATGGTTCGGATGAGGGGTGGGGTTAGGAATCAGGGGGTGGGGTTAGGGATCAGGGGGTGATCAGGGGGATCTTCCTTCCTTCCTTCCGTCCTTTCCTTCCTTCCTTCTGTCCCTTCCTTCCTTCCTTCCTTTCCTTCCTTCTGTCCATTCTTTCTTCCTTCTTCCTTCCTTCCTTCCTTTTTGCCCTCCCTTCCTTCCTTCCTTCCTTCCTTTCGTCCTTCCTTCCTTCCTTTCGTCTTCCTTCCTTCCTTCCTTCCTTCCTTCCTTCGTCCTTCCTTCCTTCCTTTCATCCTTCCTTCCTTCCTTCCTTCCTTCCTTTCCTTCCTTCCTTCCTTCCTTTGTCCATTCTTCCTTCCTTTCTTCGTCCTTCCTTCCTTTCTTCCTTCCTTCCTTCTGTCCATTCTTCCTTCCTTTCTTCCGTCCTTCCTTCCTTCCTTCCTTCCTTCCTTCTGTCCATTCTTCCTTCCTTCCTCTTCCGTCCTTCCTTCCTTCTTCTTCCTTCCTTTCTTCCTTCCTTCCTTCTGTCCATTCTTCCTTCCTTCCTTCTTCCGTCCTTCCGTCCTTCCTTCCTTCCTTCCTTCCTTCCTTCCTTCCTTCCTTCCTTCCTTCCTTCCTTCCTTCCTTCCTTCCTTTCTTCTTTCCTTCCTTCTTCCTTCCTTCATTCCTTCCTTCCTTCCTTCCTTTCTGTCCTTCCTTCCTTCTGTCCTTCCTTTCTTTCCTTTTCTAGATACCTTTGGTTTGGCCAGTAAAGGAGTTTAACATCAGTGTTTGCCTCTAATTTGCATACATATCCATAATTAATAGTAGTTTGAAGCTGTTCGGCTCATCCATCTTTGAAATGTTACTTTAACCACGAACATGTGTCAATGGAATGTATTTCCTGTTACATGAACTAATTCGAGATGATGATTTCTGAGATTTTCGATGATGTTACATACACTAGATGAATTACTTTTTCAAGCTGCCACTAAACCACTTCCTCCCACCCACTCACGTCTAAATTCATATTTTATGTGAATGTCAAGTTCATTCAGCTCTAAGTATTGACATTTTCACTAAGTAATTTTAAAAAGATTGTTGAGTTGATTAACACCATGTTCATATACTGTCATTCATTTTCCCTTATATCTGCCTCTGGGATGTAATACGTTTGGTTTGCTTTTCTTTGAGTCTCAATCTTGCATTAACATCAGTGCAATATTGTATTTCTGTTTCCAGAGGCTGCACTTCCTCACATGGTAAAGTGACAATAAGATTGACATCCGCATATCATTTTTTTTCTCAAATGTAAATCGGTCTGAGACACCTTTTCAGGATCCGCTGTAGGATTGGAGTCTTACAGGTGTGATTATGGAGCGTCTGCAGGAAATTGACTGCGTTTAATGCGAATGTGCTGAGCATTGACATGACCTATCAGAGTTTCCCAGAAGGAGTTGATCCAACAACAGCACTAGATCCTGGTCAATATCTGTTCTATTCACTGCCGAGAGGTTTCCGAGTCGGTAAAGAGGATAAAGTGGACGGATTAGCCCAGCTGTGTGGCTTATGCAGTCTGACTGACATTTGTATTATGGGGCTGATTAGTTCTGGATTTATATAATTCTATTTATTTGTACAAATGATCCTGTGGAAATCCAATTGTCAATTCAGCAGAAGATTGTCTGCCTATAATTATAATACATATATAATATATTATAGAAATCCGAAGCTGACAGCTTTTTCACAGATGATGAAATAGTTTACTTGTGATTGAACAATTACAAATGTCTATCATGGAAAGGGTTTGAACAATATATTTTTTGTTCAAAAACTTATTTTCAGTAATAAATGACAAATTAAATTTTCGTTTTTTAAAATTTTCTTGTTTTTTGTACATTATTGTACATTTTTCACTCATAGTTCCTTTATAAACACATAACATTCTAGCTTAGGGTCTTCTGAATCCATAGACACCAAACACAAGGGTGTTCCATCTCCATTACATATGGTTTATAAGCCCAAATGTAAAAAAAAAATAGAGAAAACTGACCAAACATGGCTTAGTCTCTAGAGGGTTAATAATCAGTTACGAAGATTGAGAGATACCTAATAATGAACCCAGCACATGTGCTATTTGATGAGTTTCTGTTTTTTATGTCACTTTGCATCTTATTCTGCTCAATATCTGCCAAGTTAGAAAGAATAGTATATCTAGTCAATGCTTAAAATGTGTTTTGAGGATCTAGAGTTCGAGTCTGTATGAAACGTTTGCAGTAATCAGATTGGTTTTAGAAGCCTACATCAGAGGGAGTTGCAAAAATATATTTTTTTCTCCACTTTAAGTTGCATATAAGAGTGTCGCTGTTGTTAATTGTTGCATTACTCCTCTATTGTAATCAATGGATCAGTGTTGTCAGTATCATTCCCCTTCTGATGCAGTGTGTCATTTGTAAGCTCCCTAAACCAATGAATCAGTTTGTTACATTTCTTTACTTTTTAGACTTCAAGAAGCAGCGAGCACTTTGTATTTATTCATTCATGTAACTTTATGATTATATGTAGCATTTAAATAGTGCTTTGTGTGACTTTTGTGTGCAATATAATTTTTATATTGTACATTTCTTATTTTATCTCTAAAGTATGTAGGCCACAACTCTAGCCTGAACATATAATTACATGCATGAAGTAGAATGCCTCTCTTTGTCACTGTTTTTGATGCAGGCACTCAAATCTGTTAAGGCTCAAATGTGCCATAGTGTTCCTGTATAATTACAGTATGTGCTACTGCAGCGCAGGCCTTAAAACTGACTATTAACATCAGTAACTTAGAAACTGAGCTGATAGGAGAGTCATTTCTACTTGTTTAACACCAACGTTTTTTCCCAGTTTAGAGCCGCTCCGCATCTATTAAAAACTCTGTTGTGATTGATAGTGGCATTTAATAGAGATTATTGTCCGAACAGCTTGGCATTTTCTTCATGTTGACACTTTTGACATATTGGTCATGTATGAATCGTGTTTATTCACGTGGGTTTGTCGGTTCTCACTATGAGCTCTGTTTGAGATCACTACAGAGTTTAAATCAGCGCTGGTTTTCTTACGATCAAGCCATGCATGCTGACTCTGAGCTTATTCAGCTCACTTACTGTATCAATTGAACAAAACTCCAGTTTGTTCCATACAAGTAATTACTGAAATGAAAAATAAAGTGGATAAGAATAAACTATGTTTCCATCCACCAATTCTATGCACATATCATGTAAAAAAAAAAATGATGGAATGGAAATGCCAAGATGTGTATTCGCTCTAAAACTGTACATATAAAATAAGATACATTTTTCGTGTAAGAACTATGATTTACAGAATAAATCCCTCAATTCGCTTCAAAAAACACTGGATGTGATTGGATAATTGGACTAACCAGCGAACCAGTCGAATCACAGCATCTCTGAAATCCCTGAGCGAAAGTCTATCATCAGAATGATTTGGTTTATTTCCCTCCGGAAGCGTCTCACGTGATCGTGTTCCCAAACAAGCAGCATCCGAACACCACTTTTACTGCGTTTCGTCTGCCACTCTGAAAAGATACGATTAAATATGTCTATCTTGAAATGTTTAGGCCTCTATAATCATTTTTTCAATGGAGGACAGTCTAAAAGTGTCTGCTAAGTGACTTACGCAGCGAGTTTTCTTAACCACAGCGTTGAAATATCTGTCAGACCAATTGGAATGGAAGAGCAATACTTATGATCACTTAAGCCTATCACTGCATATGCTTTTAAAAAGATATAGTGGATTATGGTGACAAAATGCTGAAAATCCCAGAGAAACTCTCTATTTATTACAGCAGTTCTTCTCAAACTGTGGAAAAAATCATTCTCAAATTGTTAGATATTCATGTTTGGTAGATGTTGAAAAATAGTAGTAACTTAATTTTCACAAATAAGTACAAAGAAGCTGCATCACATTGAATTAAACGTGACATTTTGAAGTATAAAGTAGACTTTAAACCAAAGTATTAGTACTTAAAAGTGAATGATTTCCATTCAGTCTCGGTTTTGTCCGTCTTTCAGAGATCCTTTATCTTTGAGGAGAGATGCTAGCTTCAACAAAATTGATTTCATATCGAAAATACGCTGCACTTACACGTATTTATGGCATTTTACCACGTCGTCGGCCTCTGAGGTGAAAATGCCATTCATTTTGCATATGCAATTTACCCTTGAATATTAAAGAAAGCCAAATTCTGCGGAAACCCTCCGAGGGAACTGTGTGGAGGTGGTGTTAAATAATAATGAAATAAAATGACCGTCTGCAATGATTAGATATAATTTAATTCTCATTAGGTGAAAGCCGGAACCTGGGCTTCATTCATACTAAGTGCACATCTACCTGAAAAATGACGCCTGATAAAGGATGAAAAATGCCACTGCCTCCATTAATTCTCCTCTGTCAGGACTGGGGAAAGCAGCAGAGCACACAAGTAATTAATTTCTCAAGGTCAATTATTTTAAGCTTTTAAAATGAGCAAAGAAAATCACCGCAGGTTAAAGAGAGGGATTCCAGAGTAGAGTTCAGGAAAAGCTGTGCATGCTTCAATCTACGTAAATGTCTTGCTAAAAAACAAAAAAGCAATTACGTTGTGATTTACAGTGATTTTACCATGTTTAAAGGGGAAATATTATGCAAAAATCTCTTTTTCCATTGTTTTTGAACATATATTACTCCGTGTCTCGGTGTGTACACAACCACCCTATTATGGTAATAATCCACCCTCAGGGTCTCAAAATGAGCTTTTCACAGTTGTACTGTAACTGTGTGATGTCACAGTTGAACAGGCCCCGCCCACGACTGCTGATGGAATGTGCCTTATTAGCTTAGCTCCGCCCCGTGTGAGCCGTGCACATCTGCCATGGTTATCTCTTCTCCATAGCATTCAACAGCAACATTTAAAGACTAAATGTATTCTTATTAAAGCTACTGAAGTTATTCAGTCAAGAGCAGTGAGTGATTTTCTTTTTGTTGTCTTTGTTGGTTGATTCACACACTCTCAGAAAAAAAGGTACAAAAGCTGTCACTGGGGCTGTACCTTTTCAATAGGTAAACTTTTGTCCATTTTAGGTGCTAATATGTACATTTTAGGTGCTAATATGTCCATTTTAGGTGCTAATATGTATATTTTAGATGCTAATATGAACATTTTAGGTGATAATATGAACATTTTAGATGCTAATATGAACATTTTAGGTGCTAATATGTCAATTTCAAGAGCTAATATGTCCATTTTAGGTGCTAATATGTATATTTTAGATGCTAATATGAACATTTTAGGTGATAATATGAACATTTTAGATGCTAATATGAACATTTTAGGTGCTAATATGTCAATTTCAGGAGCTAATATGAACATTTTAGGTGTTAATATGTCAATTTCAGGAGCTAATATGTCCATTTTAGGTGCTAATATGTATATTTTAGATGCTAATATGAACATTTTAGGTACTAATATGTACATTTTAGGTGCTAATATGTACCACTAAGGTACCAATATGCAGCCTTTGGTACAGGCCTTTTTGTACCTTTTTTTGAGAGTGATACTGTATATTATGCTGCTGTCACTTTAATACACCGATCTGTTTTATTTCACAGCTGTTTATGTTCGCTGACATTATCGACTGTTCACAAGGTTATGTCAAAAACACACTGTTTAAGCACAATAAGACACAAAAGAGAACTTCGTTCAGTACTCGTACATGTGACAGCAGGCTTTCTGTGCCTTAAATCAGAAGGTGAAACTTATTTAAAACACATGCAAATTATAAACGTTCATGATGATAAAGAAGTGCAATATCACATGAGCGTGAACCCGATAGAGATGATAATCAAAAACAAAAATGTTTTGTTAGTTTTTGGTGTCCGATAGACAAACTGTAAAGGCCCCGCCCTCTCCTGGAAAGGGGTGGGGTCCAGAAGCTAATTTGCATTTAAAGATACACACATTAAATCAGCTTGTTTTTGCTTCCGATCAAATGGGGGCATTTACAGCGTGATATAATGAATGATCTGTGGGGTAATTTGTCTGAAACTTCACAGACGGATGCTAGGGACACCTGAGACTTGTATCACATCTTGTAAAAAGAGGAATAATTGGGATGTGTTATGCACAACACCAAGCAGAATGCCTAAACCCCCTTAACCATGGTGAAATCACTGTAATGAAAGAGTCAGACGCGTTTATTAAATGCCACAAAAAGACACCAATGTGCATTGATTCTTTTTGTTCCATTTTGCCAATGCAAAACTCTCTACCACAATGTTGACATTTAAAAATAAAGCCCTAATGTGGGTGTGTTGTTAATATGCAGTCCTGAAATCAATGCAATATCATCTTTCTTCATCCACTTGCACAGTGCTGTTCATAAAGACTGGGAATGTTATACTCAATGTCCTCGTATTACCATAGAGCGCATCGATCGGTTAATTCTCAGTAGGAGTATGCATAGAGTCATAATTCACGATCAATTAGCCTCATTCTGAAGGTTTGGCGAGTCGTAGCGAGTGATAACTGGTGTGAAGGACATTTATCAAGAGTTTTGGGAGACTACTGTTTCACTTGGAAACAAACTTTTTGTTGATTTCAATGCATGGCTGCGTGCTCTGTGGCTCCCAGAAGAAAATCTGGGAATGTGGACTTTTCTGGATTCAGTTACCCAAAAAACAACCACTGCCAGAGCAGCAAAGCCTCGAGCATCGTCTTCCCCTCGACACTGTGCTGGAATACTCTTGCCAGTTTTTAGAAAGCTACTTTGAAACTCAAGTTTGGCATGCTCGTGAGATATAGTAGGCTATATTGACATGCACAAATGCACAATTTGAAGTAGTTGAGGTGTTGCAAGCTAGTGCGTAAATATATTTAAAATAATTAACATATGCAATCAGAGCAGTATTTATTTTGTCCAGAAACTCGTAGTAGGAATGAAGGGATCTCACAGTTCACATAATGAGAATGAAATGGTCCATCACTGCACACTGTCATTCATTTCATTAATATTGAATGCTACCCTGTCACACTCTGAGGGTTTCTTCAGAACTGGCTATTCTTTAAAAGTTCATTGGGAAATTGCACCTACACTCTCAGAAAAAAAGGTACAAAAGCTGTCACTGGGGCTGTACCTTTTAAAAAGGTAAACTTTTGTCCATTTTAGGTGCTAATATGTCCATTTCATTAGCTAATATGTACATTTTAGGTGTTAATATGTACATTTTAGTTGTTAATATGTACATTTTAGTTGCTAATAAGTACATTTTAGTTGTTAATATGTACATTTTAGGTGCTAATAAGTACATTTTAGTTGTTAATATGTACATTTTAAGTGTTAATGTACATTTTAGGTGCTAATATGTCAATTTCAGGAGCTAATATGTACATTTTAGGTGTTAATATGGACATTTTAGGTGCTAATATGAGTACATTTTAGTTGTTAATATGTACATTTTAAGTGTTAATGTACATTTTAGGTGCTAATATGTCCATTTCAGGAGCTAATATGTCCATTTTAGGTGGTAATATGTGCATTTTAGGTACTAATATGTAAATTTTAAGTATTAATATGTACATTTTAGGTGCTAATATGTCAATTTCAGGAGCTAATATGTACATTTTAGGTGTTAATATGGACATTTTAGGTGCTAATATGTACATTTCAGGAGCTAATATGTCCTTTTTAGGTCCTAATATGTACATTTAAGTGTTAATTTGTACATTTTAGGTGCTAATATGTCCATTTCAGGAGCTAGTATGTCCATTTTAGGTGGTAATATGTACATTTTAGGTACTAATATATACATTTTAAGGGTTAATATGTCCATTTCATGAGCTAATATGTACATTTCAGGTGGTAATATGTACATTTTAGTTGCTAATATGTCAATTTCATGAGCTAATATGTCCATTTTAGGTGGTAATATATACATTTTAGGTGCTAATATATACATTTTAGGTGGTAATATGTACATTTTAGGTGCTAATATGTACCACTAAGGTACCAACATGCAGCCTTTGGGTACAAAAGTGTACCTTTTTTAAGAGGTACAGCCCCAGTGACCGCTTTTGTACCTTTTTTCTAAGAGTGTATGCTAAATAAACGTGTTTCATATATATTATGAAAGGATGATGAGTGGATAATTAGATTTCTTTGGATTGCACTCTTGCCTCTCATGTTATACTGTCTTGTCCTTTGGATAAAACAAGGTTTCTTAGACGTGGCTCAGTAGTTTAATCTCACTATATTAACATTTTCTGAATGTTCAATGCCACTAACAGTGCAAATTCAGCGGTTATTTATTCCTCGAAGGCGCTCGCTGTATCAGCCCAGTAGCTTGTGAACACAGTTTTTGTTTCCAGATGGACTGATAAACACCTGTGCGCTCTTACTAACGGACAAACAATCAGATTCAGGTGTCAGATGGAGAGAGTGAGACTGGTTTGTGCAGGTAGGTCAGCCTCTTCTACACTCCCTCATGCTTTCGTTTTCTCTGGTGTCCAACGCCTGGCTCTAGATAAAGAGGTTCTTGACTGACAGGCCGTATTTGTCATGCTGTCTGTGGGACTTCAGAGGCTGGGATGATGGGAAGGCCGCAGGAAGGCCACACACTCCCAGGTCTGAATCCTGCTGCACTGATAAGCTGAACCTTGGCCGCGGGCCTTCGCTGGACTCGAGTGGACTGGCTTTCTTCTGGCGTTTGGGAGCCCGAGACGGGCTCGACTCGCGACAAGAGCGTTAGCCACAGGACGATGCTGGCGCCGGTTCTGTCTTGGTTATCAGATGAACACAGAAAGTGGACCAGACGGACGCCTCTTGAGAGACGGGAAGCTTTTAGATGCTGCCCTGCCATTCAAACAAGAGAACCATGGAAATATGGCAGCAAATACAGTTCTTGTTCTTGTTGCTTGTTGATTAGACCTTGTGCCCAGGTTAGAAACTTTAAAGTTAACATATTTAAGCAACATACAATATACTCTCTAAAAATTGCTGGGTTGTTTTAACTCAACTTTGGGTCAAATATGGACAAATTTGGGCCATTGGGTTACATTTTTTATTATATTTTTAACCCAATTTTTTAGACCCAAAGTTGGGTTAAAACAACCCAGCAATTTTATATATACATAAAAACTATGAAATGCACTAAGTAAAGTAAATTATAAACCATTCATTATGGTAGTATTTTGGCTATAACTTTAACTTATGGTTTAAGAATAGGAATGGCATAATTAAAAAAAAAAAAAAATATATATATATATATATATATATATATATATATATATATATATATATATATATATATATATATATATATATATATATATATATATATGTTTGGGATAAATAAATACATGTATGTTTTTTAAATATTTTATTTTTTTATTTTTATTCTTTTTTATTTTGTGTTTGTGTGAAATATTTCCAAGTGAAAATAATTGAACCAATAATTAATTCAATTTGCGAATGTATCTCTTCTTATTAGAAGAGCAATAAGGATTATTATATATATATGAAGAGTTCAGATGCAAAAAGCCTCTAAGTGCCATAAGTGCCATTTGAAATTTTCTCCAGAATTATCATTTTTATCAAGCTTGTATATTTAAGTTCAGTAATTTCACTTAATTTATTATATATATATATATATATATATATATTATTATTATTTTTGTTATTATTATTTTTATTTTTTGAGGACATAATTACCAATAATTCCAAGCTTAGTGTTTAGCTGGATTATAAGGATTTGACTAGAGCAAAATTCTCTATTACAGAACTAATTAATTTCTGCTTTGTGTCTTTTCTTGGGGATGTACCTTGCACATTCAGAAAGTGTTTTACTGTGAGAAACAGACAGGCCTGAGAAGTTCCTGCAGTATTCCTCCGGCAGGCTTATTCCTACAAGCCTGACAGCTCACCATCATGAATTTTGCAAGCTTTTCACACACAAGAACGAAAACAAGATATTACAAACATGGCGAAATGTTAATCTGTTTGTAAGACCTGTTTGTCGTAACCCCACGCGTCGAGGCTCGATGCGATAGAACACGACCGCTGCTAATTAAAATGAACGAGAGAAGAACAGATGGCGTCTTCACAGCTGGAAACAGCTCAATGGCTCTGGGCGTCTGGAGAACTGTAGCGACTCAAACATGTCGTTTTCACTTTGAATTCTTGTATAGCCTTTGGACTTGAAGGCATGGGAGCTTTGGCTGAGGTTCATGTCTTTATTTATGATGAGGGCCTCAGAAGCAGAAAACACATTACTTCAATGTTTACCTGTTGAGAATGTTCTCTTGGTGAATCCTTCCTTCCTTCCATCCATCATTTCTTCCTTCCTTCCTGGTTCAAGCATACATCATTGTACAAGCACACAAGCCTCACATTGTAGATTCATTAAAGGTCATGATTACCCTAATGCAGCAGTACATGCTCAATCATCGTGACATTCATGGCTCAAATTGAATATTACACAGTCAAAAGAGCATGTCTGTAAATCATTGCAAAGCACCACAAGCTATTTCCCCTTGTGATCATGCACAAGACTTTTAAAATGAGATTCATAATTGATGTGACTGAATGGGATTTTTATTCTGAAAGCCAAGACAAAACAAGGGGAACGTGATTTCACCAAGTACCACATGTTCCTGGATCAACATCATTGTTGATTCTGGATCAACTTTCCAATCAACTATTCAGATTTGAAGTTTACACTTTGTCAAGTTTAGGCTTAGATCCAGGGTGAAGTACTTAAACATCAGTGCTATTCACCTTTCATTACTCTCTGATGTTAGGGAAAAGTTAGGGGTAGGGGTATGTTGATCCAGGACCATGTCTTACTTGGCAAAATCACAGTGTCCAACAAAACATATATATTTATTGCACGAGACATCATTCTGGACTCATTTGAAACTTCAGCAAGTCTCTGGGTGTGTTTTCATGTGTAAATGATGGCCACTCACAGTTTGTAAACCCTTTAGGCAGAGATTGCAGTAGTGTGTTTAAAAAATCTACAACCTAGTTGTTTCCAGCAATGTTTCCAACACATGTGTTTATTTGTTTGACAAAAATGTCCCCAAACAATGGCAAGTCCTTGTCCTTGTGGGGACATTTTTTGGTCTCTATGAGGAAAACAGCTTATAAATCATACTAAGTGATGTGTTTTGGTAAATGTAAAAATGCAGAAAGTTTTCTGGTGTAGGGTTTTGGTTAGGGAATAAATTGGAAATAATTTAATAATTAATCAAATAATCAATAAGAATCAATAAGAATTGGAATAAAATGGAAATTACCCATAAAACATGGGAATCCAATGATTGTAGTTACAAGTCACAATGGCAATTTCCCCAACACAAGATCTCACAGAAACTCGCCTGATCAAACGTGATGAGGCACAGCTTATACAGTTTGCAGCTGGGACTGAGTTTGAAATGAATTATTTCTAGGAGAAACTTAGATAACGCTAATGGATGCAGACGTTGCATAATTCTAGACTCCACTTCCGTTACATGTTTGTCGCTGCCATGTTTCAGCTATAAAAGCATGTGACATCCAGTTGTCTGAAGCGTGCACGCTCTTGCACGCTCTCAAGCCTGATCAGACTGATTTGTAATTTGGGATTGGGAAGGCTTTGACTCGAATCAGGACCAGTAGAATAATCTAAATGACTATTCACAATTGAGGGTTTGGATAAATTGGTTATGTTGCGAAAACTCTTGAATTCGGGTCATGCAGTGTTGCTTCTCATGTTTTAACTTTTTTCAAATAAGATGAATTTAAAACTCAAGAAGTCTTTACTCCCTGAATTAATGGCGGACTCCATTTTATCCATATGTTTAGGAAAATATCCTAACCCAGTAATGATCTACAGCTCATCAAGCCCACAGCTCACTCAAGTCTCGCCTTATGTGCTCCATTGGGTATTGGAACATCATCCAACTTGGCAGTGGCCATAAAGCAAAATGGCAGCGATGAGGCTTTTAATTCAGTGCATCTGGGGCGTTGACTTGGGACTGGGACCTTGGCCAGACAGTCTGTATGGTTCTGTGCGGCCAACTCTTGATGAGACCTAGCGTGCCACCGCAAGTCAGGACCTTCCTGTCATTTCCAGATCGCAGAACAGAAAGTCTGTGTTTCCATCCTGCTGTGCTCCCAAGAGCCCCTGCTTAGAGGTCAAATGACTCAGAAGATACTCACTTGACTGTTTTTAAGTGCTCTTGACCAACCCACTATGATAGAAGAAGTATGTAGTAATACAGTCCATTTCACTAAATGACTTGAAATGGTAACTTAAAGGAGTAGTTCACTTTAAAAAAACGTTGCTGATAATTTACTCAGCCCCATGTCATCCAAGATATCCATGTCTTTCTTTCTTCAGTCGAAAAGAAATTGAGGTTTTTGATGGACTTCAATGGAAACCAAACAGTTCAAGGTCCAAATGAGAGTTTCAGTGCAAAAAATAATTGTTCATTTTGATGAACGAGTTTGAACACGAGAGTCACGAACGTGACATCACAGAACAGAGCAAGGCATGCATTTGGGATCCATCCACCCATCTATCTATCCATCCATCCACCCACCCATCCATCCATCCATCCATCCATCCATCCATCCATCCATCCATCCACCCACCCATCCATCCACCCATCCATCCATTCATCCACCCAATCCATCCATCCACCCATCCATCCACCCAATCCATCCATCCACCCATCCATTCACCCATCCACCCACCTATCCACCCACCCATCCACCCACCCACCCACCCATCCATCCATTCATCCACCCATCCATCCATTCATCCACCCAATCCATCCATCCATCCATCCACCCAATCCATCCCATTCACCCATCCACCCATCCATCCATCCACCCAATCCATCCACCCACCCATCCATTCATCCACCCAATCCATCCATCCATCCATTCACCCATCCATCCATTCATCCACCCAATCCACCCACCCATTCATCCACCCACCCATCCGATCCATCCATCCATCCATCCATACACCCACCCACCCAGTCCATCCACCCACCCATCCATTCATCCACCGATCCATCCATCCATCCATCCATCCATCCATTCACCCATCCACCCATCCACCCATCCACCCACCCAATCCACCCACCCATCCATCCATCCATCCATCATTCATCCACCCAATCCATCCATCCACCCATCCATCCATCCAAGAAAGATCCATGGTTTTGTTTCAGTATTTGCCTCTGTGTGTTGGTTTGTCTATTGCGTTGGTCGTCCACCTCTGTCTCGTAAACAGACGGGCTTCCACGTAATCTAGTTTGTCAGATGTATGCATAAAACATTGGCAGTATTCAAACTCAGAATGTGAGCTGAGATTTACCCTGCTGGGGGTATTGGGGGAATATATACTGTATATGTTACGCCACCATATGAATAAGTTGTCGTGGTGTGATGGATGGAGCTCTGGTAAATTGTCTCCTATATCACTGTAAAGAGGGAGTGGTTTTATTTCGTGACCTCATATTCTCCCTGTCAGCTTCAGTGAGCGATGCTCCATGCATTGGTTTAGCAGGGAGAGGATCAGAAATCGATGTGGCAGTGTATGAGGGAGATGCGGAGCTGTGTACGTCATCGCTCTTTAATTGTGGTGTCGACCTGAGAGCAGTGCTCGAGATGGATCAAAGCTGAGGCCGATGTGTCAGAGGCTTTTAGGTATTCACCCCATGCTCTGCTCCACTGCTGCCTGTGTCTCTCTAATGAATATGGAGAAGACTGTGTGTTGATGCTAGCATGTGGCTAGCGCTGTTGAAGCAGGGGATGATGGACAGTGGGAAACATCCCTCCTGCAGATGAACCTTTCTCTGGAGGAACAATCAGCCAATGATGGACAGAATAAGAGGAACATCACATAAATGTGTACCTTGTTTCTTTGTAACATTTTTCCCATCAATAAATCCATCCATCTATCCTCAAATTTGAATATAATTGATATCAGTAATGATATATATTAAAAATTATTATTTAATTCATTAATCTATGTATTTGTTTACACTCTAAAAATACTGGGTTAATTTAACCCAATTTTAGGTCAAATATGGACAAAACCAGCTGTTGCGGTTATTTTTTTATAACATTTTTTAACCCAACGTTTGGGTTTGTCCATATTTGACCCTAAAAAAAATGTAATTAAAAAATGTACAGTTGAAAGTGAAAGTTGGTACATTTTTTTTAATTACATTTTTAACCCAAGCATTTTAGGTTTGTTCATATTTGACCCCCAAAAAAATGTAATTAAAAAATGTACAGTTGAAATTGAAAGTTGGGTACATTTTTTTTAATTACATTTTTAACCCAACGTTTGGGTTTTTTGTCCATATTTGACCCCAAAAAAATGTAATTAAAAAATGTACAGTTGAAAGTGAAAGTTGGGTACATTTTTTTTAATTACATTTTTAACCCAACGTTTGGGTTTGTCTATATTTGACCCCAAAAAATTTAATTAAAAAATGTACAGTTGAAAGTGAAAGTTGGGTTAAAAGTTCAAAAATGCTGGGTTGTTTTAAACCAAGTTTGGGTCAAATATGGACAAACCCAGCTGTTGGGTTAATTTTTTTAATTACATTTTTAACCCAACATTTGGGTTTATCCATATTTGACCCAAACTTGGGTTAAAACAACCCAGCATTTTAAAAGTGTTGGGTTGTTTTAACCAATTTCGGGTCAAATATGGATTAACCAAATTGTTGGATAAAAAAATGTAATTAAAAAAAAATAACCCAATGGCTCGGTTTGTCTATATTTGACCCAATGATGGATTAAAACAACCCAGAGTTTTTTTAAATTTTAACCCAACCTCAACTTTCACTTTTAACTATAATTATTTTTAATTACATTTTTTAACCCAACATTTGGGTTTGTCCAAATTTGACCCAAAATTGGTTTGAAACAACCTAGCATTTTTGAGAGTGTGTGTTCTTCTGATATTACTTAATCAAAATTGATCCTTCTGCATTCCTTTCCATGGGTCTGTCAGGTTTGCACGATTTTGTCCCATAAATATCCATTAAACACAGCAGTAATGCGTCGCATCTGGCACATCCTCAGTGTTTTTTTGTTCATGGCGTGAGGAGCGGAGGACGCTGCAGAGTGTCTGCGGTCTGATTACAATGGAGAAACTCATCAATCATCACTCACCAAATCCACAGCCAGGACCAATAGCCGGCCATCGGTCATTTACGCTGACACTAACACTGCCGCCCCATTTATTATCATCAGCCGAGCGGCAGGCTGCATTCTTTAACAACTTATTTTGATGTCCAGACATTGTGAAATATTGTTATGAATGATGTCTTGGTGGGTACGGGCCTCATAAGATGCGCATTTTCGGCACTATTAGCCGAAAACAAATTGCATTTTTTTTTTGCTCATATGCTAGACTTGCATAGCCAGACTTTTTACTACAAGCATAAATGGAGGGGCTATATTACCTGGAGAAGCTTCCCCATTCGTTCTAATGACAAATGTTCATGACCATCTTTAAATCTGAAACTGCATAGTCAGAAAGCAAAAATTGAATTCTTGCACTGAATCAAGTGACTCGTTCTTTCTCAGAAGCACTTTTCAGAACCACTTGTTGAATGAATTGCTGAAATTCTGTAATATTTTACTCACCGTCAGGCCATCCAAAATATCTCCCAAGTCGTATCACGGCAGGTTAAATGTCAACCACTCATCGTTGCTTCTTGTGCATCTTGTTAATGAGGTCAAACCTGCCACAATACACACATTTGAATGCACGCAAATGCAAATGAGATTTGTGCATCTTGCTGTTTTTGCATGGGGATGTCCATGTTTGTATGACACGTACGCTTTTCCATATTTTTTCCTGATCCGAAACTCACTGAATTCCTTCTCCATGTCGGCCCACAAGGCTTTTGGTCATTATCGGATCAGTTCTCATGTGCAGTAAACATCTATTCAGAGCGTGGAATAAATAACAAACTCTGTCCCCAAAGACCGCCCGTCCTGCTCTTATATCCACACGCGATGGCATCTGCAACAGAGGAACGAAATCTGCATAATTGACAAGCGTTGAATACACACAGTTGTCATCTCTTCTTCAGGTAATGAATCAATGGTTGCACACAAACAACAACAACAAAACCGAGTCTTAACACTTTGGCAACCTCCAGCAGATTGTGTCTTTACTTCTAATGAGTCTGTAAGTGATATCACACCATTCCAGCGGGCAATTAGTGCGCAGAGAGTCACACTTTCACTGAGGCATGGGGCATCTGGGTATTTCCAATGGCTTCTTTGAAATATTGCACTGGGAACTGCAAAACTTTTTGGAAGCTTTTGTCATAAAACTCAGTAACTGTATGTTTCTATTCCACCCTTTGGAGTCTTTTTAATCTCGCTTAACCATTGGTTTTATAATACAGATTTTCTAGTTTGATTTTAATTCAAGTTTGCAACAATTCATTTGGCCATATTTATTTTATTTACATGCATATTTTATCAAATTATTCCATCATTGGAATACGGTGTTACTTTAAATAATAGGGCTGTCAAACGATTAATCGCGATTAATCACATCTAAAATAAAAGTATGTGTTTACATAATATATGGGTGCACTGTGTATAATTATTTTATATATAAATACACACATGCATGTATATTTAGGAAAAACATATTATTTATATATAAAATTATATATAAATCTATATACAGTATATACATGAAAATATTTCTTAAATATATACAAGCATGTGTGTGTATTTATATATATAAAATAATTATACACAGTGCACACACATATATTATGTAAACACAAACTTTTATTTTGGATGCGATTATAATCGTGATTAATCGTTTAGACATCTCTATTATATAATATTGATAGTGTTTTTTTATATATACACTATATATTTTAAATGAGCTTTTATTTGTGCTTTTATTTGGGATTGAGTTTTTTTGTTAAATTATTTAAATTATTTATTTAGATTGTATTACAGTTTTAATCATTTTTGTCAAATCAAACTATTTTATTACTGTACATTTCAGCTTCATTTCAACTGTAAAACAATTGTTAATAGTTTTAGTAATAGTGAATGATGACTGCACTGATTGAAAGTTTTGATTACCAGATCGAATCTGTGAAGAGTCCAATAACTCGTTGGTGATTTGGTGTTTTTTGAATGATTTATTAAAAAGACCAATCGTAAAAAAATAATCCTGTAAAAAACGGTAAACTACTGGCAGCTGTGGTTTCCAGCTTCATACCGTAACTATACAGTGTGTTACTGTTTTTGTGTTAGAGCATATTGCTGTTAAATTAAAGTTTTATACTGTAGCTGACAATACGGTATTTAGCTGATAATTTCAAAAACAGTAACACACCGTATTTTTACGGTATGATGCTGGCAACCACAGCTGCCAGTAGTTTACCGTTTTTTAACAGGATTATTTTTTACAGTATATACAGTAGCTGTTAAATTAAAGTTTTATACTGTACCTGACAATACAGTATTTAGCTGATAATTTCAAAAACAGTAACACACTAGTATTTTTACGGTATGATGCTGGCAACCACAGCTGAAAGTAGTTTACCGTTTTTTAACAGGATTATTTTTTACAGTGTAACTGTTAAAGTTTTATTCTGTACCTGACAATA
>JAQIUQ010006559.1:0-11830 GCA_030378365.1 Hybognathus amarus
TATTAACTTTATCTCGAGATCAATATTTTTTTCGCCTGGAATTCATTTTGTTCTTGTGTTCAGTTTGAGGAGGTGTTTTTGACTACGTGACGTCTATACAAAATATAGTTGCTTGAACACCTGACATATGTAATAAGGCTGTGCAATAAATGTAATTTGTTTGCATATGACGATCACAATGCTTTAGAAATTGAACGTAATGCGATCTTGAAATCAAAGCGTTCTTGTGTTCACAGTTTGAGGAAGTGTTTATGACCAAGAGGGAGCATTATGAAAAACTGGCGAATGGTAAGTTAAGTAAATCTCTAGTTGTTTTCTGAATATATTATACGATGATTAATATGATTGCTCTGCTGTAGAGGGAGTCCTGATGTTCCAGCAGGTTCCTCTGGTTGAGATAGATGGGATGCAGCTTGTGCAGTCCAGGGCTATCCTGAATTACATCGCAGGAAAATACAACCTCTACGGGAAAGACCTTAAAGAACGGGCTTTGTAAATATCAACTTTTGATGAAATTAAATTCCCTTATTTTAAATAAGATTCCTTGTTTTTTTCCACCATATCTAATCAATGATCTCTGTACTTTTGTCCTTTAGGATTGACATGTATGTAGAGGGCATTAGTGATCTAATGGATCTTATCATGATGTCTCCTTTTACACCTCCTGAAAACAAGCAGAAAGGTCTGAGTAATATAGAGCAAAAGGCGAAAGAGCGCGTCCTGCCTGTGTTTGAGAAGGTACTGATAGCTCTGACTATTCATTCCTCGCATTTTGAAGCGTTTATTATGCATGTAATCATGCCGTTTCTGATGGCTTTTTTAGGGTCTCGCAAACTCTGATTTCCTGGTGGGAAACCAGTTAAGCCGTGCTGACGTTCATCTTCTGGAAGTCTCTCTGATGCTGGAGGAGTTATTCCCTACAATACTGTCAACCTTTCCCAAAGTCCAGGTGATCTGTTCCACGCTTTCCACACACACCTTCAACCCCAAAATTGGACTTAACAATACTATTGTTGGTCACACTTTACATTAGGTGTCTATGTATTTGCATCAAAAAAGTAATTATCAGGTAATTATCAGTGATCTTATTGTGTTGATGTATTGAAAACACTTGATAAAGATTAAGTGTGGGTCAAGAGGTCAACAGTGTAATCATAGATGCTATTAATTACAGCTGTAATTAAATGCAGGTATTTTAAAATATATGTACACAATAAGTGGATTGCATCAAATGATTCATACGTCACTATACGTTTTAGTTATTTTTATGAGCATTTCTTTATCTTTAAACATTCAGAATAGAGTGATGTTATGAAGTTTCATTAAACCTTCAAATTTATATTTAACACAAATAAAAAACACAGTATTGATTGTCCGATATACAGTAATAAGTTGAGTGAGTTGCCTGACCAATTCAGTCCATGAATCAAATAATTCCTGTGATCTGGCTCTCTTTTTTTTTAAATATAATTTTTCATTTGTTTTGCAGGCGTTCCAGGGAAAAATGAAGGCCTTACCCAAAATCAGCAAATTCCTGCAGCCGGGCAGTGCGAGAAAGCCTCCGCCCGACGAGGCGTACGTGAACGCGGTGAAGGAGGTGTTCAGCCACCTCTTTAAGGAGAAGTGAACTAACTTACAAGCTTCTTTATTAAAACTGAGACGCTAACATAGACAGATTAATGTGGAATGTACAAGATACAGTTATTATAATAGTGTGAAATGAACATCGCTGCTGTTCAGGAACGTCACTTAGAAGATCAGAATTCGGAAAACCATCAGGAGGCTGAAATAAGAACAGATAAACTCGTGTTCATTTCACATCTATTTTCTCTAGTAATAATATTGATCTTAATTACTATGGAGCACATACTGTAAATAAAAGACATATTCAATCAGTCTTCCTTGTGTTCATGTGGTAATACATTTTACTTCTTGCATAAATGTAGAAAAAAAGTCAAATGTAAAGTTCATACAGATACTGTAAAATGAAATTTCAGGACTTTTCAGGCACTACTTTTTTGTGGTTTGAGGACTACAATCAGATATGTCACTTATTAAACTAATATCGTCATTATCTTTCAAATTCTACAAAGGTAAACATAAATAAAATATATATTATTAAAACAAAATGGTATGAATAAAGTGCAGCAGATGCAATGACCGGCAGCTTTAACCATTGACAGGATATCGCTTTCCTTATTCAAACATGAATATGAATATATGATGGACCCCAAGAATGAAAGCTGTGTCATACACTTGGATATTTATAAGCAATATTACGCTCATAGCCATGTGAAACATCTTTATATATCAATATCAGACAGGCTGCAGCATTCATTCATTTTGCATGAAAATATTGTTTAATCAAAAAAATGAACACCAATTTTATATAGGCTATATTTCAATAATTCAAGACTTCATGAATAAAAGTCTTCAAGAGCCATATTTTGATACGTCAGGACACAAGAATAAAGTATACATGTAAGTGTGAAAGAGTTAACTTTACCTCAGCGCTGCCATGATCCCTGCTGGCATTAATTTCCCAGATTTCCTGAATCTCATTCCCATCACAACTGCAAGCACACCAGCAGACACTGGAAGAAAAGGCAATACAAGAGAAAGTTCAAAGCTGTAAAGCACATTTGCTGAGTATTTCTAAAGAAGGGGATTTTTATACTTACTCGAAGAGGTCCAGTAATCCTGTGGATCATTTGATATCCGATAGGCTCCGTATGCAGACACACTTCCAAAGAAGAGTCCAGCGATTAATGACATCACACTTCCTGTGGGAGTCCAGCACTGGATTCAACATCTCCTCATCTTCAATATTAAACTGCACATGTTCAATTTGAAAAAACAGCAGCACAAGTCATACCTTTTCTTTTATATCCCATGAACCCCCCCAGAGCAAGAGCTGCAGCATAAGCGAAGCCCCACCAGTCCACTGCCATCCTCTGCTGGACACATCAACACTTATTATAACATCACTCAAGAACACAATAAAGCTATATCATCCAAACAGAGTGAGAGAAATCATTACCAAATATCGCGGGTGAGCTTTAATAGCTGTAAATGAGTTGTGCAAGTGCTGTAGTGCAGCTGTGCTGAGCAGAGTCTGAAGTCTGGGCTGAAGTTCATAACACGGAACTGACGTCACGATGACGAGGGACAGGGAAGTGAGTTTGTGAAACGCAAGCGCGCCAAATCTATTGACAGTAAAAGGCCAAATAAGACACCGGAATATTTTAAAAGACACGATGATCTTGGCAAAATTATTTACATATAAAGATAGATTTATCAAAACGAACTGTTTTCTTTTGTACTGTACTGTATACGCGCGCGCGTTTTTTTAATTTTAAAAATAAAAACACACGCAGGTTCATTTTCTAACGTATTTGGTTCATAATCTAATAAAACTAGTGGTGTAACTGGAATGATCACCTCAAAAATGTAAATACACGCAGGTGTGAATGGGCGAAACGGAGCTCGAAATGAGTTTTGATTCAAGCTCCCAGATAGCAAAAAATATGCAACGAAAACTTTAAATCACCATGAAATCAAAAAAGACCTTTTTTCTTTTAAATTATGGAATATTGCAGTATTTTTTATGAATCATTTATCCGTGCACATCATTGTATTGAATTGGCTCTATGCACAACTTCCTGAACGTCTGGGTGCTAGCCTTTTTGTTCTATTCAGAAAAATATATAACTTCAATGTACTCACAAAGAAACATATTTATTGATAAACAGACCATACATATCATCAGCAAAGAAGAGAACTGCTGATCTCCAAACAACCGCTCCATGAGTCTCTGAAATGTCCCTGGGGCATTACACAGCCCAAAGGGCATACGGTTAAACTCAAACAACCCAAATGGGGTACAAAAAGCTGTCTTTGCCTTATCTGCCTCAGCTACCTCAACTTGATTATACCCACTTACTAAATCTAAGGTGGAAAACCACCTCGCCTCAGTCAGAGCATCCAAAGACTCTTCGATTCTTGGAAGTGGATAAGCGTCCTTTCTAGTTTTCGTATTCAATTGACGATAGTCAACACACATCATAATTGCTCCATCCCGCTTCTGCACCAGGACACTCAGGGATGAGTAAGGACTACTACTCTCCCTTATCACCTGACTGTCCAAAAGCTGTTGAATATGAGACCTTATCGACTCATACTGCGAGGGAGGAATTCGTCTATATGGTTGTCTAACTGGTTTATCATCCTCCAACGGAATCTCATGTTTAATCAGAGCGGTGCAACCTATATCACCCGCAGTCGTGGAAAAAATTACCTGATATTTATTGAATAGCTGCTTTGCCACTTCTGCTTCCTGTTCAGTAAGTCCTTTACAGGAAGGAAGATCAGTTTCACAATTTGACAACTGCTCAGCCACCTGAACAGATACCTGAGCACTATAAACATTTTCAGGACATATCTGTAATGTAGGCCCTGGAGCAGCAACCAAGTTCACCACTTGGACTGTACCTATAATACGACGTGGTGCATTCTGTACTACCTACATTAACAATGGGTGCATACACTAATCCTCTCTCTGCATATACCGAAGAGGGAGACAACAGCAAACCCTCTGGAAGGGCATTTTCCTCTGGCCCCAAAGGTTCCAGGAGAAACTCTATGACCGCACATGAAACTTGGTCACCGGAACCATAGTCATTGTACCTGCAGCAACCCGGACTGGGGCTTTACCCTGAACTCTCACCTTAAATTCAGAAGAAGAATTTGATACTGCTTCAATTTTTTGACAACAGCGGAGTGCCTGTTTCCATGCTGGGGTAGCTGCTCGTATTTCAGGAACCTGGAAAAGCTCAGTACCATGTTCATTAAATAAATGAACATAACACTCTCGGATAATATTCATACCCAATACAGCTGGAATATTCTCCTTCTGAGCATACATACCAGGGGAACAGGCATCTTTTACAATCAAAATCCCTTTCCTGGGTAATGTAACCCCAAATAAACTAACATCCAGTTCTACATACCCCACGCATGGAATATCCATCCCATTTGCAGCTTTCAATGCCAACCATGCGCAGTCACGGAGACCCCTTTCCCCAAATCAGAAATATGATTAAATAACTCTCTGTTAAAGTGGTAACCATAGACCCTGTGTCTAGTAAGCACAGCACGTCAACCATTCCCATTTTCCCCTTTAATGTTGGACAAGACCCCACCAAGCTTGAGAATCCATTTTTGAGCCTAACGTCCTCATCTCCAGTGTGTGGCTCTGGAGGGTTCTCGCTTTCCGCCGGTGAGACAGGCTCGGCAACCGCCACACCAGTAGAACTAAAAGCTGGCACAGACCTCGTTTGTGTACAATATCTTGCCATATGACCAGCTTGATTACATTTGATACATATGGGCTGGCCATCAGGTGTTCTCCGAAATCTATTAGTTCTAGGGATTCTATTAACATTGCTTACAACCCCTTCTTGAGTACTCAAAGTTTTAAGAATCAAACCAATTGTGTCTGCTGTCGTAGGACCATATCTGTCAATTCTGCAAATTCAGAACCAACCACCCGATTCTCTTCACATGTAGCTTGAATTTCAAATGACTGAGGAACAACTCTCTGATCTATTTCTTTGAGGCTGTCCCTCCTCCACCCAACGCATTGCCTCCTTGCGTAGGTCAAGGAGAGGCAAAGAAGAATTCAGCCTCACCAACCTCTTTAATTCTCTACGAAGGGTATGGTCCTGAACATTTTCACAAAACTGATCTCGCAGACAGTCAGACACAGCATTGGGGTTAGCTTTTCGCACCTTGTCAATAAGATCCATCAATGCATGAGAAAACTGTTGTAAAGATTCCCCATCCTTCTGTTTTCTGTCAAAAAACTGCTGTTGAAGGATAACATATTCAAAGCAAGAAAAGCTAAGACTATTGCATTTTTTAAATATACTGGGAAATATATCTGGTTACAGGGTGCTTGTATAATAAATAAAGGTTTCTGAATCAGGGATATCGTGTATGCATTTTTATTGTACTTACCCTGTAACTACATGGAACAAGAGGGTAACAAACACCACTTTAATTTACAGCCCGCAATGTCACACTTACCTTGAAACTCACACTGAAACAAGAGGGTAACAAGCACCATTTTTTTGTTTGTTTTCAGTGCACTTTTGTTAAAAAGTCAGGCCGGAGAAAGAGTTAATAACGATTAATCGCATCCAAAATAAAAGTTTGTGTTTACATAATATATGTGTGTGTAGTGTGTATAATTATTTTATATATATAAATACACACACATGCATGTAAACCTTTAAGAAATATTTGCATGTATATACTTTATATACATTTATACAAAATTAATATTATACATAAATATAAATATTTGATAAATTAATAACACATTTTTCTTAAATATATACATGCATATATGTGTATTTATATATACAAAATAATTATACACACTACACACACATATATTATGTAAACACAAACTTTTATTTTGGATGCGATTAATCGCGATTAATCTTTTCCCAGCCCTATTAAAAAGATTACTTTATAAAATGCATAATTATGTACCCTGTATTTTTTAAAAACCTATACAGTATGTACTGGTTCACCATTATTTCAAAAAGGTATTCTTGCTAAATTGCTCCCAAATGTAAGATTGTTATATCATAAAAGTAGAATTAGTTCTATAATACTTACAGTATAAATATTTTTATATGTTACCCATTTATTCCCCATATAACCTATAACAAGATATTGTTCCCTTATACCTATATTGTAAGTCCGTTATAGGTACACTATAATTACTGAAGGTTATGCTGTAAAATCGCTTTAATTACGCAGTACTTTTCGGGCTGTACTGCAAAAACAGAAAATACAGTAATAGAGTTGGGAGACAACAAACTTAGCAGGAATATGCTTCCCATGGACTGTCATTAGATAATATAACATTTTCATCAACAGTTACAGTTTCCACAATAATTCCTCCATGGTTATTTAGTCAACCTGGCAATGAACTGAGTTTAATGCACTAAGAATAATGGAATGAACATTTTGTCATCACTTACCGTCGTCTTCCAAACCTAAGAGTTTTTTCTTCTGTTGAACACAAAATGGATATTTTATAAAGAACGATGTTAATCAAACAATTGACGGTATTGACTTCCATCATAGAAAATCAAATACTATAGAAGTGTGGCTGCTGTTATAACATTCTTCAGAGATAGTCTCATCATTAGACTCGTCACTTCACACTCACTACGGGCAGGGGGCGGTATATGCGCCTATAGCTGAGAGGGCGACCCGCCATTAAACCCCAGAAGAAGAAGCCGTTCTCTTCCTTCACAATAATACACTATCCCCGCGGTGGCTTTCTTAACGACATACATAGCATTTTCTAGTTCATTTACTTTATAACGTTTAAAATAAACGTTAGGTTTTTGTTATTGTTTTAACCCCAACCACTGGGTTACATATACTGGGTCACTGCTGGGTTAACTTTACATTGTTGGGTTATTTTTAGTAACAACCCAGCTTTTGGGTTAAATACTGTTCCCGCGGCGACGGTTCGAATTGTAACGGTCGAGTGACAGTTAACGATATATATGAATATAAAAGGTAAGTCGTATCGTTTTGTGATGTATAAATAACATCTATTGAGACTTACATTTTGTATGATTAAGTTGTCAGTTTTGTTGTCCTGTATCGATTGAGTTATCACAGTTATTGCCCGCTGGCAGTAATATAGTAAAAAGACAATTTAGATTATTACTTAACGTTTATAATAATAATGGCTGCTTACATGAATGTCGATAAAGTAACTTAGGTCAATAAAACCATTGTATAAAATTCGGCCATATTTAATATTATATGTCGGACTGCTATTTTTCCGTACTCCGGTGCCACGATTTGTAATGCATGTTCCTGTATTAATTATGTTTTTAATATTTTTTCTTCTAAAACTACTGCTGTTTTTGCATTTATAATGTGTTACTAATTATAATGTGTACTAATTTTAGAGAAATGGATGCCTATGTGAAAGGAAAGACTACAAGAGTGGAACCTCTGCCATTTAATTGAAACATTTCAAGGTAAGCTATTTAAATTAGTCATAAATGGGTCATCGACATGTAAAGCTTAATATTATTAAAATATTACAAATATATATTTTCAAAACAGATCTGCATATTATTGAGTCATGAACAATGTGTTTAAACAAGTTTAAGTTAAAAAACATTTAATTAAGGTAAAGATAACAAAACATAAATGTATTTACACGCACTAAAAATGATTTCAAACCAAATAGGTTTTATAGGATAAAGTGATATTTGACAAATTTAAAAAGGGAAATGATGCACTGGGACACAACACATGTTCTCTTACTTGTTGATCTTCACACAGAGGAAGGAGTGGACGAGGAAAGCTTCATGCTCCTGGACGACGCCAGCATCGCCGCTCTAATTCCAAGAATTGGTTTCAGGGTTAAATTCAAGAAATATCATTCAGAACTTCTGGAAGTAAGTTCACACTCACTAAACGACAATAGCTTTTTTGATCACATGTTTCAGTCAGGTTTGGGGAAAACAAAATAACTTTTTAAACATAACACGATGTTATACAAATGCAGAACATTCAATTCCTTATGATCATAGAGGAGACGCATATTAAAATGTTAAACAGTCATCATCCACAACAGATCACTTACGCAATCAACATATTTCAACACAGCCACTAATTAATTACACGGTGAAGCAAACCGCTACTTTGATCACTGATATTGTAAATAGCTCTTTTACATCGACTTGCTAACTAAGGGCCCTTTCACACCTACCTTGTTTGGTCCGGGCTTTATTTTCAGTTTGGTCCGAATCAAAATTTACAGATGTGGAAGCTCCCCGGACCACGGTCCATAGTACCAAACAGATGAAATTGGGTCCGACGAATAGAGGTAGTCTCAGGCCGGATCAAACTGAACAAAGGTTTGAGCTGTGCAGCACATGGAGAGGAGGAGACGAGGTTTTTAATTGAAGTATGGTCTGATTACATAAGAAGTCAACTGGAAAAAACACACAAAATGCAGACACTTACCAAATATTTTTGGAGAGAACGGGAGAGCAATGCCACCTGAAGATAAAGAAACTGCGACAGCAATATACAAAGGCACGCGACCCCATGAGGAAGTTGGTGCGGTGGGTAATTATGCCATAAAAATAACAATGTAGTTGCAACGATATGCGTCTGTTCATCATGTTGTCAAAGTTACCCACCGAATTGACAACACGCTGAGTCAGATGCACGTCTATTTACTAAACCAATCAATGTCGAGATGCAGCCCACATAGATGACGAATCAACAGGACGCAAGTATGTCACGTAAAGTTCTTTACTGTGCTCGCATAAGATAATTGCAGTCTGAAACCAAACCAAAACTTTCTGACTTTTAGGTGTGAAATTGCCCTTAGTTGTCTACATCAGATGTCATATGGGTCACACAAGTTTGACCCATGTTTTTTTTTTTTTTTTTTACTTAAAGGTGAAGACCTTTATAGTGGTCAAACATATTTGATTGGGTTGTCCTGGACTTGCTCTTTTATGATGTTACTTATTGATGAACATATTTAATGAGATTACCCTGAAAATGTTAATTTAAAAAATCTTGTATAATATGATTTGCTGTTTTTGTATTTTGTTTTTTATTGTATTTATATGATATTTGTATTTTTGCAATTGATTTTTTGCCATTAAAATAGCTTTAAATGCTGACATGGTATTAAATAAAATAATGTGAATCTGCTTACTCGGATCATCCTAATGTCAGTGGTGCCAAAAACAATCAATTTGAGGGAGGATTTCATTCCATGCATTTCATGTCTCGAGTGTTTGGATGCATTAACTGGCAGCGAGAGACAGATGGCAGTGCAGGACCGCTTTCAGTATGTTCCACTGCAGCCTGTTCTTAAAATAATATATATATATATATATATATACTCGCCTGAAAAAAGACAAGTTAAAATAAAAAAAAACTACAATAGAACATATTAAACGCATGAAAAGACATACCTGACAAACTTCAAGAACTAGAAATACTGCATAAAAATTAGGCTAATCAATATATATTTGTTCTTATTAAAGTTACTAAAGTCAAGAGCAGTGAGACATTTTCTCTTTTTTTTATTAACATCAATAAACAGAAGGTATATTTGGAAGCTGTCACTTTAAGACCAACTATACAGATCCACTTCACAGAACTGTTTACATTCACTAAAGACATACATTACTGCAAATACATGGTCACTTTGACACATGTAAAGTAAGTGTATTTAACCGTTCAAGCACAATTTGGCGGCAGCGCTGAGAAACAGAGCGAGCGCATACACTGAAATCTCTTCCACTGCTAATTGTGCTTCAGTTATTTCAAATCATCTGTTTTTAAACCGCAATGCTTAAAACGGAACTACAAATTCTGCATAGCTGCACTGAAGAATCTACATTTTATAGCTGATAATATCTGATATTTACATTATTTTCCCCTTTTTAAACAGTCTCTGGGCCATAGCCCTGTCAACAATCAATCATGTCCCAGTCAATCACCTGTGAGGAATGACCCCCCAACCCCAGCACAGATAATACTGGAAAGCTGCCAAACAAGATCAAGCAACTCAACCTTTGTAATAGCACGTCTTTTGATACACTTGAACTTGAATTTTAGGCTGATATTTTATTATTTAAGAGCAAATTGAATGTTGTTCTTTTCACAGGATATACGAGAAATACTGAGCAATTCTGGAGGATTCGGCGTTAATATCATCTTTAGACAGAGACGGGCACCTAAGCCTCAAGGACCGATGTCAGATGGTGCGGTTGTTGGTTTCTCATTTGATGGAAAGGTTTGGGGAAAGTAAGTAGAAATATTAAATCATAAAATCACTTGACCAGTGCACATGAATTAATAAACTGGCCTATATGAACGTTTCATATGCATGTTTCTTTGTATAGCCCGAACAGCTGAGATCAAAAAGGAGATGGCTTTGGCAATAACTGCCCAGTTTCCTTGTCTGAAAAAGCAATGAGGGATACGGATATGTAAGTTGATTAAAAGATAATCAAGGGCTGATAAAGAGAATTAATCCCCGCTTTATAATGACAGTGGTTTATTTATGTGTTTTGTTGCAGGAGGTGTGGCATACACCTTGTTCGCTATCGTCACCCTGCAACCGGGTATCTAGAAGAAAGACTCCGTAACGTGAGGAAACGTCTGAGGAAACAGCCATCCCAGAATTCATCTTCCCAAACCAGTTTTCCACTGCCAGGTACGAACTCTAGGGATGAGTGATTATATGTATATATATATACACTCACCTAAAGGACAATTAGGAACACTTGTTCAATTTTTTCATTTCGCAGTTATCTAATCAATCACATGGCAGTTGCTTCAGTGCATTTAGAGGGTGTGGTCCTGGTCAAGACAATCTCCTGAACTCCAAACTAAATGTACAGAATGGGAAAGAAAGGTGATTTAAGCCATTTTGAGCGTGACGTGGTTGTTGGTGCCAGACGAGTATTTCACAATCTGCTCAGTTACTGGGATTTTCACACACAATTACAAAGAATGGTGTGAAAAGGGAAAAACATCCAGTATGCGGCAGTCATGTGGGCAAAAATGTCTTGTTAATGCGAGAGGTCAGAGGAGAATGGGCCCGACTGATTCAAGCTGATAGAAGAGCAACTTTGACTGAAATAACCACTCCGTTACAACCGAGGTATGCAGCAAAGCATTTGTGAAGCCACAACACACACAACCTTGAGGCGGATGGGCTACAACAGCAGAAGACCCCACCGGGTAC
>JAQIUQ010006560.1:0-11241 GCA_030378365.1 Hybognathus amarus
TCATCTTCTGGAGTGTCTCTGATGCTGGAGGAGTTATTCCCTACAATACTGTCAACCTTTCCCAAAGTCCAGGTGATCTGTTCCACGCTTCCACACACACCTTCAACCCCAAAATTGGACTTAACAATACTATGTGGTCACACTTTACATTAGGTGTCTATGTATTTGCATCAAAAAAGTAATTATCAGGTAATTATCAGTGATCTTATTGTGTCGATGTATTGAAAACACTTGATAAAGATTAAGTGTGGGTCAAGAGGTCAACAGGTGTAATCATAGATGCTATTAATTACAGCTGTAATTAAATGCAGGTATTTTAAAATATATGTACACAATAAGTGGATTGCATCAAATGATTCTATACGTCACTATACGTTTTAGTTCTTTTTGTGAGCATTTCTTTATCTTTAAACATTCAGAATAGAGTGATGTTATGAGTTTCATTAAACCTTCAAATTTATATTTAACACAAAATAAAAAACACAGTATTGATGGTCCGATATACAGTAATAAGTTGCCTGACCAATTCAGTCCATGAATAGAATAATTCCTGTGATCTGGCTCTCTTTTTTTAAATATAATTTTTCATTTGTTTTGCAGGCGTTCCAGGGAAAATGAAGGCCTTACCCAAAATCAGCAAATTCCTGCAGCCGGGCAGTGCGAGAAAGCCTCCGCCCGACGAGGCGCACGCTGAACGCGGTGAAGGAGGTGTTCAGCCACCTCTTTAAGGAGAAGTGAACTAACTTACAAGCTTCTTTATTAAAACTGAGACGCTAACATAGACAGATTAATGTGGAATGTACAAGATACAGTTATTATAATAGTGTGAAATGAACATCGCTGCTGTTCAGGACGTCACTTAGAAGATCAGAATTCGGAAAACCATCAGGAGGCTGAAATAAGAACAGATAAACTCGTGTTCATTTCACATCTATTTTCTCTAGTAATAATATTGATCTTAATTACTATGGAGCACATACTGTAAATAAAAGACATATTCAAGCAGTCTTCCTTGTGTTCATGTGGTAATACATTTTACTTCTTGCATAAATGTAGAAAAAAAAGTCAAATGTAAAGTTCATACAGATACTGGAAAAATGAAATTTCAGGACTTTTCAGGCACTACTTTTTTGTGGTTTGAGGACTGACAATCAGATATGTCACTTATTAAACAATATCGTCATCATCTTTCAGTAATTCTACAAAGGTAAACATAAATAAAATATATATTATTAAAACAAAATGGTATGAATAAAGTGCAGCAGATGCAATGACCGGCAGCTTTAACCATTGACAGGATATCGCTTTCCTTATTCAAACATGAATATGAATATATGATGGACCCCAAGAATGAAAGCTGTGTCATACACTTGGATATTTATAACAGGGTTTCTGCAGGTCTCTTCAAATGAAATTTAATGCCTTTTTAATGCCTTTTTAATGCCATTTAAAAAAAATAATGCCATACACGACCCATGACTAACCACGGATATTTTATATATATATATATATATATATATATATATATATATATATATATATATTTATATATATATATATATATATATATATATATATATATATATCGTTCATTTCTGCTCCACAAACGTTGGTGACTACAGCATCTGTTGTCATCGTCACGTTACTCGTAGATTTGTCGGTCACACCAAATTTAGACATCGTTGTTTGCTGTTTGACTCTTACCGCCGATTCTGTGGCTGTCACACTGCATATCTAATTCTACTGCACCGAATTCCCATTGTCCCCAACTTAAATCCTTTTCCTGCAAACGCCGCAAAATCCTTCATAAATGTTTATCACCAACGGGCTGCAACCATGTCTTGTAAATCTTAGTTTTCCAGCCACTTCAGCTGAAATTTGCACTTTCCCATTTTTCCTAGTTTCAGACCCTGTCTACAGCTGCAGCAAAATGCCCGTGTCACCTCTCCTGCATCACGGCAATTTTGCTCCAGCCGGAAGCAATTACCAAAACTGGTTCCACGTGTTTATTGTACTATTTTTTACAGTCTATGATACTAACATACATATTTTGTGAGGGCAAATACAAATTAATTATGAAGGCTATATTCAAATAAATTTGTATAAAATTCTCTTCAAAACTATAAAAAAAAATTTAATGCCTGTAAGAATCAAATTTAATGCTTTTTAATGCCTTTTAAGGCCTTAATTTTTGCAAAATCCATTTAATGACTTTTAATGCTTTCTAATGCCCCGCGGAAACCCTGTATAAGCAATATTACGCTCATAGCCATGTGAAACATCTTTATATATCAATATCAGACAGGCTGCAGCATTCATTCATTTTGCATGAAAATATTGTTTAATCAAAAAAATGAACACCAATTTTATATAGGCTATATTTCAATAATTCAAGACTTTTCATGAATAAGTTTTCAAGAGTTATATTTTGATATGTCAGAACACAAGAATAAAGTATACATGTAAGTGTGAAAGAGTTAACTTTACCTCAGCGCTGCCATGATCCCTGCTGGCATTAATTTCCCAGATTTCCTGAATCTCATTCCCATCACAACTGCAAGCACACCAGCAGACACTGGAAGAAAAGGCAATAAAAGAGAAAGTTCAACGCTGTAAAGCACATTTGCTGAGTATTTCTAAAGAAGGGGATTTTTATACTTACTCAAAGAGGTCCAGTAATCCTGGATCATTTGATATCCTATAGGCTCCTGTATGCAGACACACTTCCAAAGAAGAGTCCAGCGATTAATGACATCACACTTCCTGTGGGAGTCCAGCACTGGATTCAACATCTCCTCATCTTCAATATTAAACTGCACATGTTCAATTTGAAAAAACAGCAGCACAAGTCATACCTTTTCTTTTTATATCCCATGACCCCCCCAGAGCAAGAGCTGCAGCATAAGCGATGCCCCACCAGTCCACCGCCATCCTCTGCTGGACACATCAACACTTATTATAACATCACTCAAGAACACAATAAAGCAATATCATCCAAACAGAGTCAGAGAAATCATTACCAAATATCGCGGGTGAGCTTTAATAGCTGTAAATGAGTTGTGCAAGTGCTGTAGTGCAGCTGTGCTGAGCAGAGTCTGAAGTCTGGGCTGAAGTTCATAACACGGAACTGACGTCACGATGACGCGGGAGTCGGGACAGGGAAGTGAGTTTGTGAAACGCAAACGCGCCAAATCTATTGACAGTAAAAGGCCAAATAAGACACCGGAATATTTTAAACGACACGATGATCTTGGCAAAATTATTTACATATAAAGATAGATTTATCAAAACGAACTGTTTTCTTTTGTACTGTATACGCTGCGCGTGCGTTTTTTTAATTTAAAAAATTAAAAACACACGCAGGTTCATTTTCTAACGTATTTTGGTTCATAATCTAATAAAACTAGCGGTGTAACTGGAATGATCACCTCAAAAATGTAAATACACGCAGGTGTGAATGGGCGAAATCGGAGCTCCGAAATGAGTTTTGATTCAAGCTCCCAGATAGCAAAAAATATGCAACGAAAACTTTAAATCACTCATGAAATCAAAAAAGACCTTTTTTCTTTTAAATTATGGAATATTGCAGTATTTATTATGAATCATTTATCCGTGCACATCATTGTATTGAATTGGCTCTATGCACAACTTCCTGAACTCCAGCCAGCTTCTTGTTTCCTGTCTGACATTATTGGACAATTTGATTAATTCAGGTGTGCTTGACCTCAGTAGTCACGGCAACAATAATCAGACACACCTGAATTAATCAATGTGCCCAATAATGCCAGACAGGAAACAATAAGCTGGCTGAAGTTCAGGAAGTAGTGGAGCTGTGCATAGAGCCCAATCTGGTGTGAGGGCAGGGCAACCTGTCACTCACATGATATTAACAAATACAAACCACAAGCATCCCGATGAAGAAATCAAGCCCCGCCTGCATTTGTTCTTGTTCGTGAAAAGCAGTTTCATCTAAATTAAACCTAATTTGTGACAATAACCAGGTTATTGATTGCAATATAGAATTGAGTCGAGTGGGAACATTGGAATCAAGACACACAATTAACATGCACACTCTGAGATTGTCTCCATTTGTAAAACGGGATGTTTAAGATGTAGGAAATCCAACATTAAAAAAGACATGAATTACCACTATAACAAGTAGATGGCAGAGAGAGCATTCATTGGCTCATATAAATGTATACATTTTTCACACTTTTGACTAAATGTGAAACATTGCTAAATGAGTCACTATAGAAAAACACTATAAAATCACTGTTTATGAAGTACTTACAAAGTCTCATGAAAAACAATCATGCAAGCAAAGCGAACACCACTCTCCCTTTATAATCACTGAAGCTGTCAAATCTAACTCAAGTGCCCAATAAATATTTCAATTAACAGTGTTTATGCTCTGTTCAGAAAAATATATAACTTCAATGTACTCACAAAGAAACAGATTTATTGATAAACAGACCATACATATCAACAGCAAAGAAGAGAACTGCTGATCTCCAAACAACCGCTCCATGAGTCTCTGAAATGTCCCTGGGGCATTACACAGCCCAAAGGGCATACGGTTAAACTCAAACAACCCAAATGGGGTACAAAAAGCTGTCTTTGCCTTATCTGCCTCAGCTACCTCAACTTGATTATACCCACTTACTAAATCTAAGGTGGAAAACCACCTCGCCTCAGTCAGAGCATCCAAAGACTCTTCGATTCTTGGAAGTGGATAAGCGTCCTTTCTAGTTTTCGTATTCAATTGACGATAGTCAACACACATCATAATTGCTCCATCCCGCTTCTGCACCAGGACACTCGGGGATGAGTAAGGACTACTACTCTCCCTTATCACCTGACTGTCCAAAAGCTGTTGAATATGAGACCTTACTCGACTCATACTGCGAGGGAGGAATTCGTCTATATGGTTGTCTAACTGGTTTATCATCCTCCAACGGAATCTCATGTTTAATCAGAGCGGTGCAACCTATATCACCCGCAGTCGTGGAAAAAATTACCTGATATTTATTGAATAGCTGCTTTGCCACTTCTGCTTCCTGTTCAGTAAGTCCTTTACAGGAAAGGAAGATCAGTTTCACAATTTGACAACTGCTCAGCCACCTGAACAGATACCTGAGCACTATAAACATTTTCAGGACATATCTGTAATGTAGGCCCTGGAGCAGCAACCAAGTTCACCACTTGGACTGTACCTATAATACGACGTGGTGATACTCTGTACTACCTACATTAACAATGGGTGCATACACTAATCCTCTCTCTGCATATACCGAAGAGGGAGACAACAGCAAACCCTCTGGAAGGGCATTTTCCTCTGGCCCCAAAGGTTCCAGGAGAAACTCTATGACCGCACATGAAACTTGGTCACCGGAACCATAGTCATTGTACCTGCAGCAACCCGGACTGGGGCTTTACCCTGAACTCTCACCTTAAATTCAGAAGAAGAATTTGATACTGCTTCAATTTTTTGACAACAGCGGAGTGCCTGTTTCCATGCTGGGGTAGCTGCTCGTATTTCAGGAACCTGGAAAAGCTCAGTACCATGTTCATTAAATAAATGAACATAACACTCTCTGATAATATTCATACCCAATACAGCTGGAATCTTCTCCTTCTGAGCATACATACCAGGGGAACAGGCATCTTTTACAATCAAAATCCCTTTTCCTGGGTAATGTAACCCCAAATAAACTAACATCCAGTTCTACATACCCCACGCATGGAATATCCATCCCATTTGCAGCTTTCAATGCCAACCATGCGCAGTCACGGAGACCCCCTTTCCCCAAATCAGAAAAATACTGATTAAAATAACTCTCTGTTAAAGTGGTAACCATAGACCCTGTGTCTAGTAAGCACAGCACGTCAACCATTCCCATTTTCCCCTTTAATGTTGGACAAGACCCCACCAAGCTTGAGAATCCATTTTGAGCCTAACGTCCTCATCTCCAGTGTGTGGCTCTGGAGGGTTCTCGCTTTCCGCCGGTGAGACAGGCTCGGCAACCGCCACACCAGTAGAACTAAAAGCTGGCACAGACCTCGTTTGTGTAGCAATATCTTGCCATATGACCAGCTTGATTACATTTGATACATATGGGCTGGCCATCAGGTGTTCTCCGAAAATCTGTTAGTTCTAGGGATTCTATTAACATTGCTTACAACCCCTTCTTGAGTACTCAAAGTTTTAAGAATCAAACCAATTGTGTCTGCTGTCGTAGGACCATATCTGTCAATTCTGCAAATTCAGAACCAACCACCCGATTCTCTTCACATGTAGCTTGAATTTCAAATGACTGAGGAACAACTCTCTGATCTATTTCTTTGAGGCTGTCCCTCCTCCACCCGAACGCATTGCCTCCTTGCGTAGGTCAAGGGAGAGAGGCAAAGAAGAATTCTAGCCTCACCAACCTCTTTAATTCTCTACGAAGGGTATGGTCCTGAACACTTTCACAAAACTGATCTCGCAGACAGTCAGACACAGCATTGGGGTTAGCTTTTCGCACCTTGTCAATAAGATCCATCAATGCATGAGAAAACTGTTGTAAAGATTCCCCATCCTTCTGTTTTCTGTCAAAAAACTGCTGTTGAAGGATAACATATTCAAAGCAAGAAAAGCTAAGACTATTGCATTTTTTAAATATACTGGGAAATATATCTGGTTACAGGGTGCTTGTATAATAAATAAAGGTTTCTGAATCAGGGATATCGTGTATGCATTTTTATTGTACTTACCCTGTAACTACATGAAACAAGAGGGTAACAAGCACCAGTTTTTTGTTTGTTTTCAGTGCACTTTTGTTAAAAAGTCAGCCGGAAAAGATTAATACGATTAATCGCATCCAAAATAAAAGTTTGTGTTTACATAATATATGTGTAGTGTGTATAAATTATTCTTATATATATAAATACACACACATGCATGTAAACATTTAAGAAATATTTGCATGTATATACTTTATATACATTTATACAAAATTAAATATTATACATAAATATAAATATTTGATAAATTAATAACACATATTTCTTAAATATATACATGCATATATGTGTATTTATATATACAAAATAATTATACACACTACACACACTATATTATGTACAACACAAACTTTTATTTCGGATGCGATTAAGTCGCGATTACCCTTTTCCGAGCCCTATTAAAAAGATTACTTTATAAATGCATAATCTATGTACCCTGTATTTTTTAAAAACCTATACAGTATGTACTGGTTCACCATTATTTCAAAAAGGTATTCTTGCTAAATTGCTCCCAAATGTAAGATTGTTATATCATAAAAGTAGAATTAGTTCTATAATACTTACAGTATAATATATTTTATATGTTACCCATTTATTCCCCATATAACCTATAACAAGATATTGTTCCCTTCTGCCTTTATCTTGTAAGTCCGTTATGGGTTCACTATTAATTACTGAAGGTTATGCTGTAAATCGCTTTAGCTTACGCAGTACTTTTTGGGCTGTACTGCAAAAACAGAAATACAGTAATAGAGTTGGGAGACAACAAACTTAGCAGGAATATGCTTCCCATGGACTGTCATTAGATAACATAACGTTTTCATCAACAGTTAGCAGTTTCCACAATAATTCCTCCATGGTTATTTAGTCAACCTGGCCAGTGAACTGGGTTTTAATGCGCTAAGAATAATGGTATGAACATTTTGCTCATCACTTACGCGGCCGTCTATCCAAACCTAAGAGTTTTTTCTTCTGTTGAACACGAAATGGATATTGTATAAAGAACGATGTTAATCAAACAATTGACGGGTATTGACTTCCATCATAGACAATCAAATACTATAGAAGCTGTGGCTGCTGTTGCCTGACGTTCTTCAGAGATAGTCTCATCATTAGAGCTGGTCACTTCACACTCACTCAGGGCAGGGGCGGTATATGCGCCTATAGCTGGGAGGGCGACCCGCCATATAAACCCCAGAAGAAGAAGCCGTTCTCTTCCTTCACAATAATACACTATCCCCGCGGCGGCTTTCTATAACGTACATACTTAGCATTTTCTCAGTCCATTTATTACTTTATAACGTTTAAAATAAACGTTACGGTTTTTGTTATTGTTTTAACCCCAACCACTGGGTTACATGTATCGTGGGTCAGCTGCTTTCGGGTTAGACTTTACATTTGTTTGGGTTATTTTTAGTAACAACCCAGCTTTTGGGTTAAATACTGTTCCCGCGGCGACGGAAGTTCGAATTGTAACGGTCGAGATGACCAGTTAACGATATATATGAATATAAAAGGTAAGTCGTATCGTTTTTGTGATGTTATAAATAACGCATTCTCTTTGAGACTTACACATTTTTGTATAGATTCAGTATGTCTTCGTTTCAAGTTGTACCTGTATACCATTGAGCTATCACGAGTCATTGCCCGCTGGCAGTAATATAGTAAAAAGACGATCTAGATTATTACTTAACGTTTATAATAATAATCGGCTGCTTACATGAATGTCGATAAAGCATGGTCAATGAAAACGATTGTGTGGAGTTCAGCCATATTCAATATCATATGTCGGACTGCTGTTTTTCCTGTACTCTGGTTGCCACGGCTATTTGATAATGCATGTTCCTGTATCTTCATTCTGTTTTCAATATTTCTTCTTCTAAAGCTCCTGCTGTTTTTGCATTTATAGTGTGTTACTAAATTATAATGTGTTACTAATTTTTAGAGAAATGGATGCCTATGTGAAAGGAAAGACTACAGAGAGTGGAACCTCTGCCATTTGGTTGAAACATTTCAGAGGTAAGCTATTTAGATTCAGTTACATAAATGGGTCATCGACATGTAAAGCTTACATGTTATTTTAAAATATTACAAATATATATTTTCAAACAGATCTGCATATTATTGAGTCATGAACAATTAGTGTTTAAAGAAGTTTAAGTTAAAAAACACTTCTCATTAAGGTAAAGATAACAAAACATAAAATGTATTTACACTGCACTAAAAATGATTTCAAACCAAGAGCAGGTTTATAGGATAAAGTGATATACTGACAAATTTAAAAAGGGAAATGATGCACTGGGACACAACACATGTTCTCTGTACTTGTTGATCTTCACGCAGAGGAAGGAGTGGATGGGGAAAGCTTCATGCTCCTGGACGACGAGCCAGCACTCGCCGCTCGAATTCCAAGAATTGGTTTCGGGGTTAAATGCGAGAAATATCATTCAGAACTTCTTGGAAGTAAGTTCACTGGCTCACTAACCGACAATAGCTTTTTTGGTCACACATGTTTCAGTCAGGTTTGGGGAAACCGAAATAGCTTTTTAAACATAACACGATGTTATACAAATGCAGAACATTTCAAATTCCTTAATGATCATTAGAGGAGACGCATATTAAAATGCTAAAATCAGTCATCATCCACCAACAGATCACTTTTCGCAATCAACATATTCCAACACAGCCACTAATTTAATTACACGGTGAAGACAACCCGCCACTTTGATCACTGATATTGTAAATAGCTCTTTCACGTCGACTTTGCTGAACTGAGGGCCCTTTCACACCTACCTTGTTTGGTCCGGGCTTTATTTTTCAGTTTGGTCCGAATCAAAATTTACAGATGTGGAAGCTCCCTCGGACCACGAGACACCATGAGGTTTTCCCAAACAGACTAAATTGAAGCGGCGACGAAGAGAAGGTTAGCTCTGAGGCCGGGATGCGAACTGAACAAAGGTTTGAGCTGTGCCGCAGCACGTGGAGAGGAGGAGACGAGGTTTTTAATCGAAGTATGGTCTGATTACATAAAAATAAATGGAAAAAACACACAAATGCAGACACTACCAAATATTTAGAAAAAGCAAAGCAATGCCACCTGAAGATAAAGAAACTAGACAGCAATACAAAGGCACAGGACAATGAGAAAATAATTTAATCAGTAATTATGCATAAAAATCACAATGGGCTTGCAGCAAATTAAGTATGTTCATCATGTCAAACCCACCAAACTGACAACACAACTCTGAATAAAGAATGCACGTTCTACTAAAACAATAAATGAATCCAGCCCACATAATGACAGGGCGAGTATGTCACGAAAAGTTCTTCTGCACGTCAGTAATACAAGTAAACAAACCAAAACTTTCTGACTTTATGAAATACCCTTAATTGTCTCATCCAATATCCTGGGTCACACAAAGTTGAACCATGCTTTTTTTTTTTCTTAAAAGTAAAAACCTTTATAGTAGTCAAACATATTTGAATAGATTGTCCTCAACTTATTCTTATGATGTCCTTATAAATGAACATACTAAATGGATTACCTGAAAATGTTAATTTTAAAAATCTATATATAATATAAATTATATTTTGTATTTTGTTTTTATCTATTTATATAATATTTATAATTTTGCAATTAATCTTTGCCCTTAAAATAGCTTTAAATGCTGACATGGTATTAAAAAAAATAATGTCAATCTACTTACTCGGATCATCCTAATGTAAGTGGTGCCAAAACAATCAATTTGAGAGATTCCATTCCAACAGTTCATGCTACAGCATTTGAATGCATTAACTGGCAGCGAGAGACAATGGCAGTCAGACTCACCTCAGTATGTTCCACTGCAGCCTGTTCTAAAAATTATATATATATATATATCTCGCCTTAGAAATACTGCATAAAAATTAGGCTAATCAATATATATTTGTTATTAAAGTTACTAAAGTCAAGAGCAGTGGACATTTTCTCTTTTTTTATTAACATCAATAAACAGAAGGTATATTTGGAAGCTGTCACTTAAGACCAACTATACAGATCCACTTCACAGAACTGTTTACATTCACTAAAGACATACATTACTGCAAATACATGGTCACTTTGACACATGTAAAGTAAGTGTATTAACCGTTCAAGCACAATTTGGACGCAGCTGAGAGAACAGAGCGAGCGCATACACTGAAATCTCTTCCACTGCTAATTGTGCTTTCTTAGTTATTCAATCATATATTTAACACGCCAATGTTAAAACGGAACCAAATTATCATAGCTGCACTGAAATATTTATCATTTATAGCTGATAATATCTGATATTTACATTATTTTCCCTTTTAAACAGTCTCTGGGCCATAGCCCTGTCAACAATCAATCATGTCCCAGTCAATCACCTGTAAGAATGACCCCCAACCCAGCACAGATAATACTGGAAGCTGCCAAACAGATAAGCAACTCAACCTTTG
>JAQIUQ010006563.1:0-11220 GCA_030378365.1 Hybognathus amarus
TTTTAAGTGAACTACTCCTTTAAAGGTAGTGAAGGTCAGAATTGTATAAAAACTTTTACCAAATTGTTTAAATTTTCTATATATATATCAATGCATAATTAAAATCTAAGTACTCTGAAAAAAAAGAGTATAAAAATCGAGTGACTCTAGACCGTTTAATCTGCACTAAACGCAGCTCATTATTTTCGAACAAGGACGAAACAATGGATTGGCTTAGGCGACTGTCACTCTCTCGCAACCATGGCGCCACCCGTTGCCACAACAGGACCTGCCCACTGCGCATATCCAGATCGTACCTGTTCGCGTGCTTGTTTGAGCTTGAAGATGCAAAACTCTGACGCAGCAGGTCCTCTTGTCTAAAATGCTCTTGCCCTGCACTTCGACCCCGTCCTCGGCCACTGCTTTCCTCGGACCCTAATAGCAAAATCCTCTGCTTCGCCCTTGACCACGGATCTGTCCTCGAGCCTGACGATGCGGTACTTGCTGTCTTATATTGTCTATGGGTAACTTACTTGTCTCGGGTGTGTAGTCCTCATCAGAATCAACAATGCTTTCATCAAGCAAACTCTTACATGCAGAACACCATATATATATATAATGAATCTTACACTGAAATTCATCGTCATCACAGTGTAAATGATGGCAATGGAAAAACGTGTATCATGCAACCTGTTTTTAACTGACTTAGCTCGTTCACGAATCAATATTGTTAGCTTTACCAATATCAATATGCTAGCTTGATAGAGAGTAATAAAATACAACTTATTTGTTTATCTTCATAATGATAGTTAGATTTTTTTATTTACATGTGTTTCTGACATGATGTCACTACATGCACTTCTTCCTCTCCTCTCCGCTCGTCTCAGGTAAATAATGCGTCTTCAGCTCAGCTGTCGGAGTTGCGCGTTCATGTGTTTTGGGGGCGTGGCTTTGGAAGGAGCCAAGAAGGGAGGGGGTGAAGTGAATGGAAATAATGAGCTGTATTTAAAACAGTCGTGAGAGGTCTACAGACACTCGATTTTTATACTTTCTTTTTCAGAGTACTTAGATTTTAATTATGCATTGATATATACAGAAAGTTTAAAGAAATTTGGAAAAAAAAGTTTTTTTTCAATTCTGAGCCTACACAACCTTTAAGTTGCCAACTAAAGCCCTAACAAAATAATTGTGACATGTTGGTGGCGCACTGGGCAAACTTTTAATCTCATGTTTCTCATCTGTATAATTTGCAGTTGCAGAACCTCGGCCGGCCGTACTGGTTAACGCTGTCTCCGTATGTACCTATGGATGCTGGTGTTCTTTACTCGTCCACATAAAGAGGAGCGCTTTCTGTTTCCCAGTCTACCCTCTCATCTGTCTGTGTGGGGCGGTGGCACTATCCTCGCTGCAGGTTAGATTTGCTTATGCATGAAACAGAAATCTTCCCTGTTGTGAGTGACGTATATCCCAACATTTTACAGGGCGGGGCTTGATTTTGTCCATTGGAATTTGATTGGATCATTGTTTGCAATTGCTGTGATCTTGTACCAGTAAACACATTCCTCAGAGATTTTGTTGCAAGAGTTATTTTAATAAATCATTCATAATAGATAATGCAGTATTCCATAAAAAATAAGAGTTATCAATTTTTATTTCATAGTGACTAATTATATGGTACTGAATGATTTGTATGAAATATGTATACTGAACAAAAATGGTCATTTAGTGAAATATTACATTTTAAAATGATTGTTTTACTATTTTAATATGTTTCAAAAATGTCATTTATTCCTGTGAATGCAAAGCTGTATTTTCAGCATCATTACTTCAGTCTTTAGTGTCACACGATCCTTCAGAAATACAGTCTAATATGCTGATTTGGTGCTCAAGAATTATTTTTTATTTTTTTTTAATCATCAGTTGTGCTAATATCTTTTGCAAAAACCGTTAACTATTTTTTTTTGGTAGCGTTTATAAACTTTTCTTTACTGTAACTTTTGATCAATTGAATCCATCCTTGCTGAATGGCTAATATTAATTTGTATATTAAATATTAAAACTTTTGAACAGTAGTGTGCATGAAACTTCAAGATTCTTTTAAAGAATATCCTTGTATTTGCATTAGCGCATGTCCATTGCACATCTTTATTAGCATATTTCCCCAGTGTTGTGTGAATTAGTTTGCTGGTAAATCTGCATGGAGTTTGAATGCAATACTTGCATTTATTCTCCCTTTTAAACCGTTTTGTCTATTTTATCCATATAGAAGTGCTATCACTTCATATTCCAGCGCTATCGTCTGGAAGCACTGCAGCCATCTCCTCCAACTGGCTGGCTCTCTGCTCTGTGCTGCTGTTTGCAGTGTCTCAGCTGTCCCGATCTGTGGCCCTCTTCAGAGGTAAGGACAAATCATATAAGGGCTCAAACAATAAACTTGTTGAGAGAGATTTGGGCCAAATCTAATGAACTATGCCCCTAAAGGTAGGGTTATATAGTCGGCTAATGAGGTTTATAAACAAATTGATTAAAAAAACTATGTTTACCTTGTGCAGTACAATACTCTATTCGTGATGTTCTCTCACTTGGGGTTGTTTTGTGTGTTAAGGTTATCATGCTCCGCTGGATCTGTATCCAGAGTTTCATCGCATTGCTAAAGACCCTGCAATCCACACTGTTCCAGAGGGAAGACTAGTCAATGTTTGTGTGGGGAAGAGTGGTACCGCTTCCCAGCAGTTTTCTCCTGCCCAACAAGTGAGTTTCGAGTTGAAACTCTTAAAGACTCTACATAAATATATACTACTGTTTAAAAGTTTGGAGTCATTAAGATTTAAATAAATACTTTTATACAGCAAGGACACTTTAAATTGGTCACAAGTGACTGTATAGACATACAATAATGTTACAAAATATTTCTATTTCAAATAAATGCTTTTCTCTTCAACTTTTTCTTCATCAAAGAATCCTTAAATGTATGGAGACAATATTATGATATTAAGGCATACAGTAACATTAAAGGTAGTGAAGGTCAGAATTTTATAAAAACTTTTTACCAAATTTGTTTAAACTTTACATATATATCAATGCATAATTAAAATCTAAGTACTCTGAAAAAAAGAGTATAAAAATCGAGTGACTAGACCGTTTAATCTGCACTAAACGCAGCTCACCTATTCAGAACCGTGGACGAAACAATGGATTGGCTTAGGTGACTGTCACTCTCTCGCAACCATGGCAACCACCCTTTTGCCACACAGGACCTGCCCACTTGCGCGTATCCAGATCGTACCTGTTCGCGTGCTTGTTTGAGCTTGAAGATGCAAAACTCAACGCAGCAGGTCCTCTTGTCTAAAAGTGTTCGAACTGCCCCGTCCTCGGCCTCTACTTCCTTCGGACCCTAATAGCAAAATGCTCTGCTTCGCCCTTGACCACGGATCTGTCCTCCAAGCTGACGAGATGCTGGTACTTGCTGTCTATACTGTCTATGGGTAACTTGCTTGTCTCGGGTGTGTAGTCCTCATCAGAATCAACAATGCTTTCATCAAGCAAACTCTTACATGCAGAACACCATATATATGTAATGAATCTTACATGAAATTCATCTTCATCACAGTGTAAATGATGGCAATGGAAAAACATGTATCATGCAACCTGTTTTTAGCTTTGCCTTATAGATAACTAACTAGCTCGTTAGCAAATCAATATTGTAAGCTTTACCAATATCAATATGCTAGCTTATATAGAGTAATAAAATCCAACTATTTGTTTATCTTCATAATGATAGTTAGATTTTATTCACATGTGTTCTGCACATGATGTCACTACATGCACTTCTTCCTCCCTCTCCCGCTCGTCTGAGGTAAATAATGCGTCTTCAGCTCCAGCTGTCGGAGTCTGCGCGTTCATGTGTTTTGGGGCGTGGCTTCGGAAGGAGCCAAGAAGGGAGGGGGTGAAGTGAATGAAATAATGAGCTGTCTTTAAAACAGTCGTGAGAGGTCTTACAGACACTCGGACTTTTATACTTTCTTTCAGAGTACTTAGATTTTGATTACTGTCTGATATATACATAGAGTTTAAGAAATTTGGAAAAAAAGCTTTTTTTTTTCAGTTTGACGCTACACTGACCTTTAAGCAGCACACCTTTTTTAGAACATTGTTAATAAAGAAGCATATTAGAACTAAACTCTAAAGGATCATGTGACATCAGAAGACTGGAGTAATTATGCTGTAATTTCAGCTTTGCCATTACAGGAATAAATTACATTTTAAAGGGGTCATGAACTGGCTTTTTAAATTGTATTATATTGTTGTCTGAGGTCAACTTATGACGTTCGCTTGGTTTTTGCATTTAAAAACATTAAAATGAATAAGTAATAGGCTATTTTATATCATTGTTTTGAGCCTAGCTCAAAAACGCTCAGTTTTTATGGGCGTCTCGCATTGAAGACTTGGAAGTAAACGCCCACTGCTGTGAGTGGATAACAGTTTTGCATATTATAATGAGTTTCAACTCACCCGTCGATGCACTTGGGGGAAATTGTTTTGAAAACTTCCAATGTTGTAAAATGGCAACCGGAATGATTCGACCATACATGTTCGACCCCAGAGTCCGTGTGTTGCACCATTCCTGTCGGATCCAATATAGACGGCACAGCACCGTTCTTTAATCTTAATCGGTCTGCAAATCCAGTCTTGTTTACAAAACAATCCTCAGTGAAATGAAGCGAACAGACAGACAATGTTTTACCCTCATCAGCTGGAACGTCATTAAAAATAGTGAATGCTAATTTCCTAATTGGAATCCAGAGGAAGCTAATGCAGCGACTGTTCTTCCACAACCAGGCACTGCACAATATTCTGTATTGCTCGGTAGCTCGATCCGGTTTGTCATACGAGGTAGGCCTGTTTTATTTAGCTATGCGTGTAATGCGCGAATCGGTGGGCGCGGCTAAACCGGCCAGTGTTGAAGTAGGCGTTGATCTTCTGCGGGTGGTGTTTTATCCTCTTTGACGTCATAGTTCCCCACTTTAAAAACGAGTCGTTTGCTGGGCCTGGTGTCAATAAAAGCTTTTATTGGACTAACAAAGATGTTTTCAGTTCTGAAATTTACAGGATATTCTTATAATATGATGACCTCTTAGATTTCAAAAGCTCAAGGAAAATTTGATTTCTCAGTTCATCACCCCTTTAAAGTATATTGAAATATATAACGGGTATCTTAAATTCTAATTATATTTCACAATATTACTTTTTACCTGTATTTTTAATCAAATAAATGCAGCCTTGGTGAGCATAAGAAACTTTTTTCAAAACATTTAAAAAGTCTTAAGAACCTCAAACTTTTTAACGGTAGTATATCTCTATGATATATACTAACTATAACTTATTAATTTCCAGTTGGCACTTACAGTTCATCCAGTCAGAGTTCAGGGGTCAGCTACCTAAGCCATATGCCATGGGTCCTGATGCCACCTGGATACTTCCATCAGACATGAATGATCAGAATCTTGAGGAGACGTCTCGATATGTAAGTGACCTAACATACACTTCAATTTTGGTTTTGTAATTGGTCTTTTTATTTAAAGGAGTTCAATAATTAAAAGATTAAAAGGGATTTAAGGAAATAAAGAACATAAATAAATAAGATTGGTAAAATGTTCTAGGTCTAAAAATTTGTAGTTATGAAGTAATCAATTACAACTATTTGCAAATGTTTTATTCCTTCTTTATTCAATCTCTTTTCTGTCTAATATGTCAACGAAAAATGTTTCTTGTCATGTCAAATTCATTTGAAACTCACGGTGGCGTATTGCATTCACTTTGAAGAAAAAAAAATCTACTCTGTTTTTCTGAATTAACGAGTTAATTTTTCATGAGAAAAAATTGTTTTGCTCTGTTTTCTGAAATAATGAGTTAATTTTTCATGAGAAAAATTTTTTTGCTCTGTTTTTCTGAATTAATGAGTTAATTTTTCATGAGAAAAAAGTTTTTGCTCTGTTTTTCTGAATTAACGAGTTAATTTTTCATGAGAAATTTTTTTTGCTCTGTTTTTCTGAATTAATGAGTTAATTCTTCCTGGAAATTTTTTTTTTTGCTCTATTTTTCTGAATGAAAAATTTTTCTTATGAAAAATTAAGTCGTTAATTCAGAAAAACAGAGCAAAAACTTTTTTTCTCATGAAAAATTAAGTCGTTAATTCAGAAAAACAGAGCAAAAACTTTTTTTCTCATGAAAAATTAAGTCATTAATTCAGAAAAACAGAGCAAAAACTTTTTTTCTCATGAAAAATTAAGTCGTTAATTCAGAAAAACAGAGCAAAAACTTTTTTTCTAATGAAAAATTAACTCATTAATTCAAAAACAGAGCAAAAAAATTCTCATGAAAAATTAAGTCGTTAATTCAGAAAAACAGAGCAAAAACTTTTTCTCATGAAAAATTATCTCATTAATTCAGAAAAACAGAGCAAAAAACTTTTCAAGTGAATGCAATAGCCACCGTATGAATCCTGTAAATTATAACATTTTCTATTTAAAATTGTTAAAAAAAACATGTGAAGTAAACGTTTGCTTAAGAAAAAGTAGTTTGCATTATTGGATATTGGTTTCAGTCATTTAACATTTCTATAATGAAATTATAGTGATCAGTATTGACCGCCTTCTTTGATTTGATTGGTCATCTCAATCATTTTGACATTGAGGAGCGCTGTTAGACCACTGAGGCAGACAAGCCTAAAAATGTAACTTAAAACACTTTTTGTCCCCCTCATTGTCTACGGTGGTTACACCCCTGCTCTATACCGAGTTTCGAATGCTATTTTACTTTGGAAAATCAATTATTCAGCTCTATACATCCCTTTTTATATATTGTTTATAAATGCACAAATTAAAGTCAGTGTCTCTATTCTACAACCTTTAAATGTCTCAGCATATGTCAGTGTTGTCGCTGAATGTGAATTACACGTCATTTTCCATGTTCTCTGGCTCTCAGGTAGAACTGAAGCAGTGTCATTACCTGGTGGATCTGGCAACAGAAACAGAGGCCCCTCTTGAACCACGATACGCCACTAACAAAGACGAGTGGAGCATTGTTGCTGACAAGCCTTTTCTAGACACTACCAGGCAAGTCTTTAGTGGAGGAGTATATGGGCATTTTTTTAAAACGAGTGGAAATTTGTTAACATACAAGAGGCACTTGTGGGTAATTCATTCAGAGTAAATTAATTCTGCTGAAAGAGTCACTGAAAATTGTAGGCTGTGTGCTTATCCACTAGAGGGCCTGCTTGTCCTTGTAAAGATACTTATGACATCATTCTCAAACACTCATAATGAATCGTTGTGACACAGGGTGTCTAATCATCCTAAAAGAGATTATCCTTGACCCAATTTATCAGTAATGAGCTCTGCGTGTCTTTATTGCCTAGTTCATGATGGCGAAATAAATGTAGAAATGGTAAGAGAGTGGAAATATTTTGTGTATATCTCATCCTTTTCGTGATCCTGTTGCTGTTCTCTTTTTGTGTCTCCCACACAGGTCCTCCAGACTCCTCAGGGCCTTTTTTATCCCGTTTCTGTCTGAGCAATACACGACCTACAGCAGATATGTCATCATCTCAAACCAAAACGACTCAAAAACACCCAGAAAAGAACGCAAGCCTGACCTGCTATTTTTTCATAATTGCACCCTCCATAAGTCCTGTTTTTTGCTGTGCTTCATCGTTTGGTCCCAAGATGCTCCTCCGCAACTCTTTCTGGCACACGTGGGATTGTGCGATCGTATGAATGAATGTATACATGTATATCAATAGTTTGTTTGAGCAACTTTGAGTCATGCAGTGTCAGCCTGTAGACATCAGGCGCTGCTGCCCATCCTGTGGACTGTTTCAGCACAGAGCATGAATGCCTTACCCATCTTCCCTGATCATCTCCGCTCCATTCCATGCCTTCTGTTCATTCATTCCTGCGTGTGCTTCTCTACATCTCTGTTTAGATGACCCTTTAAGGACCCCAGTCCGTCATTTGTAATGACCTCATCCGTCATCCTTGATCTGGGACAATGAACTGTACTCCATGAATGCAGACCCAAACCAGATCTCATGTGTCCAGAGATATGAACTGCTGTTCATTTGTCCTGTTTGAGGCCAGCCTCAGAATCTCAGGATGAAAGTTACCGAGAACTGAAGTTTTTCTTCAGTTCCATCGTCTGGAAAAGTGGACATTGACTGTGAGGTCAGACTGCCGACCAGAACAATTGAGTGTTTACATTCCAAATAATGTTTGTCATCTGAATCATATCAGTGTTAACTGTGATTGAGTCAAATAAAAGAAGGCTGTCTTAATGTGTGACTGTTTCAGAGAGGTCATTTAAACTCAATATCGGTTGTCTTCAGGGGTTTTCCGGTTATTAAAAACCTGGAATTGTTATTTCCTAGCCTGAAAGTCATTAAATTATGTAAAAAATAAAATAAAAGTTGTTCTCTGTTCCACACAAGTAAATAAATAAAAATATTCTAAATTTCATGTTCAATTTAAAAAATGTATGTGTAAATATAAGTTGCTTTTTTCCTGGTTTCCTGATTATATACTTCTCCAAAAATATATAATAATTTTATTATTTATAAAATATTTTTTAAAAGAATTATTACATTTTTAAAATTAATTTAAAATTGTTTTTTACCAATTAAAATAACAAAACAATTATTTTATGCATACAAATATGTACATTATCACATCTTTCTATCTAATATTAAATGTTTTTAAAAAATGTCCTAGTTGTGCTTTGCTGTAAAAATACAAAATATTTTATTTGTAAAAATATATTTTTCTTAAAATAATCAAATAGTTCAATAATATTAAATATGTAAATATAAGTTGTTTATATATAAACCATTTTAGTCAAAATATGAAATATAAAAGTTTAAGCAAACTAAATGAATTAAAAGTCCCCTGATGTACGATTAGAAATTCACTCCATTCAGTACTGAATAAAAACTTTAAAAAGTGTCAAATCAGGCTGGTTACTTCCGGTTTCTGGACTGGCTGCAGTAACACGTCTCTGTCCATGCGGGGGCGCTCGCGGTCGAGTGCAGAATGAATGGGAGTCAATGGGGTTTCACCCCAGAAATCCACTTTCTCAGGATGTAATTTTTTGCCAAGTAATTTGAAAGTTGCATCCAAAAGGGAGGGCTAAGATAATACACTCAGCTGAAAATTGCATTTTTAAGTTCACTTATCTGATCTAAAAATCCGTTCAAAAATGTGATGACGTCACACAATAGCAGAATGCTAGCGTGTTCCGGCCAACAACGGCCTAACCTGTAAGAAATCAAAGGACAAAGGTACTCGTTCGTTTGAACTTTTGGCCAATAATCTATATTGAACTTACGGAATCAACAATAAAATCTATGTTAATTTAACGACAAGCAGGTGAAAGAGACACATTTAGCCGTTTAGCCCCATAGACTCCCATTCATTCTGCTCTCGCCCGCGATCACCTCCAGTGGAATTCTAATGGAACTGCAACCAAGATGATACACAATGGGGCTAATAGGAAGTGCCAAGGCTCTCCGTTAGAGGGGCTCTGGTCAAATTCAAGTTCAGATTTTGTCTTTGTTCTGTAAATGAAAATTCTGTCCTTTTACTCACTCTCAATTTGTTTCAAACCCATATGAATTTCTTTCTTCTACTGAACACAAAAGAAGATATTTTGAAGAATATGGGTAGCCAAACAGTTGATTGACCCCATAGAATTTTTTTCCAAACTATAGGCCTATATGGAAGTCATTAGGGCTCATTAACTCTAGTTACCCATATTCTTAAAAACATCTTCTTTTGTGTTCAGCAGAAGAAAGAACTTCATACAGGTTTGGAACAACTTGAGGGTGAGTAAAATGTCAGAATTTTCATGTTTGGGTGAACTTTCCCTTTAAATAACTTTTTAGTTCCAAGTAACATTTTAAAATGGTATAAGCTTTATTTAGAAACCACGAGTAAGAGAGTTTGCTCGCATTTGTATGATGTTTTTGAGTTAAGTGCTGCAGCTCTGAGTTCCATAGAGACTACAGTTGAGACTCATCATTTCACGTATGTGCCATTGCTGGTTGTGTAGGAGAACATATGTACGCAGCGGTGAATCGATTGTGAGTGGGTGTGTGTGTAAACATGCTGAGGGCAATGAATGTGTGGCTCTTGGGATTATTAAACTGTCTGACGAGCATGTTAAGCCCCACAACACTACAGAGAACTCTGATCCTTTTTAAATCCTTGCATTGACGCTACTGTCACCATGACCACAGAACCCCTTTGAAACATAGATGGGACATAGTTTTCCAGTCACTGTTCTATGCTGCTTCATAGTTCAAATGTAATTTACAGTTAAGTGGAGCAATGATCCAGATAAGTGTATGTGCTTTAAGGAGGTTGTATAGTTTTCTGTTTAGTTTAAATGCCATAATACTGATGCCTGAAGAAAAACGTTTTGGGGTGTAAAAAATGTACAGTCTAAGAAAATCTGTCAACAAATAAATTATTGTCCACGCCTGGGAAAAGTCTGAATAATAATTCTTTAAAAGGGTCCTATTATGCCTTTTCACTTTTAGCTTTAGTTAGCTGAGGTAATGTTACCTGTTTGAGCTTAAAAAAACAGCTTTTTTTAGCTGTTTGAGGCTTAAAAAAAAAAAGAGTCTGCAAGGTTACAAAGTCTCAAAGTTCACTGCACAAAGGGAGATATTTCATTTCAGAGAATTTACTTTTGCAAGAACTACAATGAATGACTCAGTTTCGGACTACAGCACGTTTTTCCACAATGTTACTCATTTAAAATAATTCCCGCCTACAGAGAATAAAATAAAGGGGGGATGGTCACTGTGCTGCTAATTTTTGTATTCCCGAAACTTAAAAAAATCAGACCTTCCCTAGGTTGTGTACTGATTTTTAGGTGAAGGGTTTAGGACGGTTGTGCCTGTGAAAATCCAAAGGATGGTTACATGTGGACCTAGAGCGTCTGTTAAGACATGGAATACAATGCTTACAATATTTACATTCAGGATAATGCTGGAAGAGCTGTTCTTCTTTTCTGTAAAGCCCCTTTCAGAACAACAACACAATGCGTTGGTCCCGGTAAATTCCCAGAACGCCTTCGTGTGAGACGCTAACACCGACCCGAGTTTGATGCCAGGTTGGGGACCTGGTTAAAGGCCAGAGCTCCGTCTAAGCGAGGAAGCCTCGGCACCCCGTCGCGTATCATCTT
>JAQIUQ010006569.1:0-11200 GCA_030378365.1 Hybognathus amarus
CATCTCGGAGAATAGCGCGGACATGCGCCACTAGGGGTGGGAATCTCAGGCACTCACGATTTCGATTCCGATTACGATTCAGAGGGCTTCCGATTCTGATGCTAAATCGATTATCTGAATCTTTTGTGTGTGTGTGTGTTGTGTGACTATAAATACTCTGCTTTAAAAGTAAAAAGTAATGACCCATGAAGAATTAATAATATATTTGATTAACATTGCAAAGAACCAACAGGAAAATAAATGTGTGCCTGAACAAGCAGCATACTTGTTATCCATAGTTTTTTCTCTCTCTCTCTCCTGGAAGTTGATGGGGACCAGCAACTGTTTGGTAACCCACATAAAAAAAAAAAAACTTCTTTTGTGTTCAGGACAAGAAAGAAATGAATACAGGTTTGGAACAACATTAGAGTAAATAATGACATTTTTTTTTTTTTTTGTGAACTATCCCTTTAAGGACGAGCGGCAGTACTATTTACTCCTGTCGCTTAGACCAGCAAGCGACGCGTTTAATATAGACGCATATTACACCAGATTTTCTCTCAAATGTTTGCTTTCACTTTAGACATAGCCAGTTCTGTTTATGTAAACATTGTATGTGTTTAACAGTATTAGCATAAGACTCGAAAGATAACTTAGTCCAGTGTTCAGGCGCTGTTTGACAGGCTTCTAGTGCCTGTGTGAGCGTCGGGAACAGCGCATCAGCACGTGAATTAAATGTTTAACCGGCATGGCTTATGCAAATAATGAACTTTTGTGAATTGCTGTGTCCCGTACCTATTCATTAACGTGTGATGTGTAGGCTACGTCACGTTGTACAGTTGAGACAGATGCGCCAGAACTGAACTGATAGAATGCACTGTAACACGATGCTACGATATTTCTTCAAAAGCAGATAGTGGAGATATTTTAATCGTCCACGATCAAAAATCGTGCTATCGCACACCTCTCCACACGTCAGCTTTTAACGAGGAGGGTGTTTGGATTCGGCGCTCAGTCATCACGTCTGCGTCTCTGTTATGTGTACGCCACTTACGGTCCGGCCACTGCACTTCTGCGCTTCAGAGTTCCGTCTTTCACGTTGCGTCAATATTACGTTATTATAAATATATATAATTTTTTTTTTTTTTGAAAATCGATTTTTGACATTTGTGAATCGATTCAGAATCGTCCACGTCCGCATCGCGATGCATCTAAGAATCGATTTTTTCCCCACCCCTATGCGCCACACACCGCGAGCGAGCAAGTCGGAGAGAACGCAGACACACATTAACAACAAACCGCGAGCAGGCACTCGGAGAATGGCGCGGATGCGCGCCACACACCGCGAGCGAGGAAACACACCGCGAGCAGGCATGTCGGAGAATGAAAACATACTTAAGGAACAGGCTCCAGTGGTAAAGTTACCTTTTAGCAGCATATATGCTCAGCATCAGGGGTGTTTGTTGTTTGGACAGACCTGTCCACACTGGTAATTAAAATCCTAAAGGAAACACTAACTCTTTTCATTTGAACTTTTCTGAAACATTACCCAAGATTGCCTAATATTGTTGTTGATATGAGCCTGTGTCGCCGTTTTCTTAAAGTTAACATAATCTGACTGAGGAATCTTAGATAAGTAAATATTGTAACTGTGGTCAAATGTAAAGCTTGTGCCTGCCTATTTAACTTTATTATTTAATTCTGCAATTTGTCTTCATTAGCGATTATGATCAATTGGATTACACAGACTTTATTAAACTAAACAGACAATGGCATCTCTTATAATTCAATAATGAAATAAATGCCTTTAACTGAAAATTTTATGTTTAATCTAATTATTACATTACCGACATATCCTCCAATTTGATACTGTTAAGTGCTTTTATGTTATTATAGTATATTTTAATCTTTGATAGCAGTAATAAAAATACAACAGATAGTGTTAGCTCTGGTACAATTAAAAAATATTAACAAATAGAACTCACATTTTTTGTTCATGTAAAATGTACCTCATTGTCATGCTCTAGACTTGTTATATTTAGCTTTAAATAAAATAAAAAACTTCCCCCTTAATATTATGGCAGTTTTTTTCTCCGTGGTATCGAAAATGGTATCGAATATCGATATTTTTCAAGGTATTGTATCGAAGTTAGAAATTCTAGTATCGTGACAACACTAGTTGTATTGATGTTTTGCACTATGAATAACTTTAACCTGCTATTCTCTGTTATATATTTTCAGGGACTGAGTTGCTGAATGGAAGTCCGATGGTATGGCAGGGTTTAGCAGGGGGGAATGTAGGGGACCTAGAAATTTGTGATTAAAATTGTGAAGACTTTTATTTTGACGTCTGCCATGGGCGCCGCCATTTTTTTTGGGTTATGACAAGTCACACGAGGAGTGAGTTGAGAGAGGGAAGAAGAGCAGCGGGAAGCTGAAGATGAACGTCGACTTCGGGTAGTCAGTCACGCTAAAAAGTCGAGTTTAGACCCGTGACAGACATAGGAGCTGCATGACGTTGCGTTTGAGTGTTCGTTTATCGGAACGAGGTTGTTTAAGTGAGTGTTAAAACGAGTTTTCTGCTGTGTTCGTAATTCCTACTGTATTCCTGCTGCAATTACTTTCGTGTTTCCTTTTGTTTAAAACAGTTTTTGTTTCATTTGTTCAAACAAACTTGAAACAGTGAATGCTGCTGATTGTGTGAAGAAAAACGTTTGCTGAGTCGTCGGTTAGGGTCGTGTGTGTTCGTCTTCTCATTGCGTCTCTGATCAGCTGGGATTGTGGCCTCGTTGAATCAAGCTGCCGTCGTCAGGATCGCGAGGACAATCGCTGAGGGTCAATGAGTAAAGAAACTGTACCCTGCCATCCATTGGTCATCATTCAGCACCTCATCCACTTAACCAAGAGTGGTGATGTACATTATTTTCTTCTTTTCCTTCTAAACACTGGTAAGCAAACTATAATTCTGTCAGTGAGTCATCAGAACTGAATTTTTCAATCGTGCAGTTGTTTCTGCTGGAACTGTAATCATTGAATTTTCCTGCAAAGGGATTCATAGACTTTGTTTTGTTCACACAAACTGATTTTTTTTGTAGTGGACTCATAAATGGACTGAATATAATTATTTTCCCTTTCCTTTCCTGGATTTTTGAATCGGATCTTGGATTTTTGAGCCTAATTGAAGTGAACTCTAAGTGAATCAAGTGAACTTCATTTGAAAGGTTGAGTGAACTGTGAAACGTTTCAGTCTATTTACAGCAAGTGAAACTTGATTTTTCATTTGTTGATTTTTCTTTTTATTATTTTTCACATTTTTATTTCACTTTGATCTGCATTTGAAATGTGATTTTTTTACATTTCCTGTGAAAACAAAGCAAACAGAATCATTTCAGTTTGTGCAACAAACATAAATGTTTATTTTTGTTTATTAAACTAAAACTGTTTATGCTAATTTTGAGTCACTTATGCTAAGGAGTGGGGGCGCTCTACCTATCCTGTTAGATCTGGGGAGGGCGGGTCTTGCAGTCAACTAGGTTTAACTCCTGAGTTTTCAACATACACACACTTCAGGTGGCTGCCGTGTATTGAGTAAATCCTGAAGCCCACCTTGCCGACTCTCGAGCATTACACATTGCAGCAGGATAGACACCACACACAACAGGGCTATCAGTTGTACAAAGACTAAAAGCATTGGGTGGGGGGACTAGGATCCTGTTGCTCACTCAGTCTTCCTTAGCATAGTGCTGAATATTTCCTCCACAAGGCGGTGGCATATATCCTCTCCGCCACATACTGATTGTTCATTTATTTGTCAAAATTGTTATTGTTATTGCACAATTACCAAAAGTTCTCGAATAAATTAATTGAATGATTCCACTAGGGATGCACGATGATATCGGGACAACATCGGTATCGGCAGATAAAAGCTTAAAATGACCATCATCGGCATCGGCCGATATGAATATTTCTGCCGATGAGCCTTGCCGATTGGGTGGTGTGTTTCCTATGCGCACGTGACGACCACGAACGAAGCATGAGCGCCAGCAAATTAAACTTCCAACTAGGGGTGTGCGTGCGTCTCACGGTTTCTGATCGTGGACGATTAAAATCTCTCCACGATCTGCTTTTGAAGAAAAATTATAGTAGGCCATCGTGCATTCTATCAGTTCAATTCTGACACCTTCACTCAGTTAACGGATGCTCTGAGGTAAAGTTTTCAGACGGCAGACTCGGCAACAATTGTATTTAATTGTACAGTACAATCATAACATAACATACATTATCTTCATCATTTCATGTCATTAAACATAACAATATTGCTGGCCATACACTGGTGAGAAAGTGCGCGTCCGGTGTACGATAAGTTACCTGGAGTTGTCCTAGACGCAACGCGGCGCTTCTCGTCCGGTGTGCGACACCCTTTACACTCACGGGACACCGCAATTCACAAAAGTTCTTTATTTGCATGTGCGTCAAAGTCTTGCTAGGTAAACATATCATTCACGTGCTGAGCTGATGCGCTGTTCTAACATCCGCTTTTCTGAGCGCGTTCACCCGACGCTCACAGGAACTAAAAGCCTGTCACAGCGTCTGCATACGGGACTAATCTTCCGAGTCTTATTGCGGAGATACGGTCAAATACACACAAGGTTTACATAAACAAAGTTGGTTATGTCTAAAGTGAAAGCAAACAGAGAAAATCTGCTTGTCAAATGCATGTATATTAGACGCATCACGTGCAGTTCTTAAAGAGACAGTAATAATATGCTGTGACCCCGCCTTTGAACCCCCGGCTAAAGTCGCAGAATCTAATTATGAATAAAAGAGCGTCAAAGTAGTCATAGCCATAAAAATGACAAAAATAGGTAATGTGTGTTTATTGCTGTAAATGATAGATTATTATAAGGGTTTTGAGATTCAATACTCAAATTTTAATTTATAACATGATAAATACTATAATTAATGATTTTATTGACACTACGTTATACTTTTGCGCAGCAAAAAAAACAACGGACGCGGGCTTTAACATTGATTTCAATTCGGTATCCGGGTTTATTTTTCGGCGAAACAACACTTGCTGATTCTTATCATTCAGTTCAGGTACTTCTTTTTGACTTATTTTCTATTAGAAAGAGTAAACGGACCTTAAAATCAACGCGCACGAATGCCAATCATGAAAAAAATGCGACTTCAGCTGGCCGGTTCAGATGTCTGATGAGGAGGTGTTTCCGTGTCATCGCCAAACATTTAACTTAAGAACAGCTTATGTGTTTTGTAGCTCTGTATTCTGCCAATAATATTATTATATTATATTTTATTTGTGTCTTATAAGTGTCAATAATATAATTCGTTTGCTGGATTAACTGTTAACTGCGTCGTTTTGACATCTGACATGGCAGCACCAAAGCATGTGCAGGAACGTAAAATGTCTGATTGCTTAAACAGCTTGTTAGATATTAATCTCGGTGGAAATGCCCAAATTACGATTTAAGTGATTTTATAGCGGATTATTTTCTGGAGGATAATGGTGATCATGAACAGGACACATTCTTTGACGAAACTGACGAGGAATTTGACGGCAAGTTTTTGTCATTATAATTTTTTTAATGCTGAATATGTAGGCTTATATACTGTCAGTGTTCAGCCAATGTAATGCTAACACAGAATTCAAACTATGATGCAAACAGTGGATTTAAATGTTTATTACATTTGTTGGTTGGAAATGAGTCAGTTTAACCCTTTACCTGTCACCCCCTTTTTGATAATTGACATTAAAATGCACTATACAAACTTAAATGGTTGTAATTCAAGAATGCTTTGGAATATAGACCTAAGTTTGGTCTTGTTTTAAAGAAAACAATCAGCAGATTATTACTGAAGTGAAAGCACTTCAAAAAATTAAAGTATGAAAAAGTTATGGAAGTTATAATTTACAGTAAATCAAATATACTTTATTAATATATATTTTTAATATGAAATAAATATTTTACAAAATATGTTTTACTATAAAATTACTATAAAATGAAAGCTATATATCTAACCAAGTTGTGTTCCAAATTTGAAGTTGATATCACAAAAATTGAAGTTCCCATGAGATTTTGTTTAGTCGTAGTACCAAAAATAGCCACCGGGTGCCATTGAATTCCATTGAATTTAATTGTATGCATTTTGCCATAACAAATTAATAAATTTCTATCCAAATATCACTTCTGTCACTAAATATGGAACCTTGAGACTCAGACCTTTCTGACAATATGTATTTTGTCAAGATTAGAAAAGGTTTTCATAATAAATTATGAAAGATGATTTTGTGTTTTTTCCCCCTACTATAGAAGTCAATGTGTGCTGCCAACTGTCTGGTTACCAGCATCCTTTAAAATATCTTATTTTGTGTTCAGCAGAAGAAAGAAACTGGTTTGGAACAACATGAGGCGGAATAAATAATGACAGAATTCAAATTTTTGGGTGAACTATCCCTTGAATTATTATTATTTTGTATTATTTTTTTTTTACTCCAGATTTACTTAACGTTTCACCGTGGCCCAGTAAGAGAATGAGATTTTCTGCCGAAATGTTACATGTTAATTAATTGATATTGATACATTATTGATATTATATTTGCACTGATATTTCATTTCACTAATAAAGTTATACAAATCATTCCACTGAATTGACATGATAATTGTTGCTACAATCAAGCTCTTGTGATGGCCCCATTCGTTTCAATGTTTTTAGCTTTTCGGACATGCGCATCATAATAAATAGGCCTGTTTTATAAAACTTTAAGAATTTTCCCAAAAATGTGTCATATATCACTAAAAAAGGAAGAATCTCAGCTTTAATGTGGTATATGGCACATATGGAGAATAATTATGGATCAAATGTGTTGCAGTTTTAAAAATAAGCTTTTTTTAAAATTGGAATTTCTCCAAAACATGATTTTCTGAGTCCGGAATTCAGCAAATCTTTGACATAGCCTTACTCAGTCAATATTAAAGATATCAAGGTTATATTTTCACAGAATGTTCTTTACATTATGTAGGATGATTGTATGTAGAAAACAGTTAATCACAAAAAAATGACTTTAGCTGGGTTTTCACAGGCAGGGTCACATATGCTGCCAATTGTCCTTAAAGACATACTGTACCCAGGAAATAAAAAGTCTGTCATTATTTACTCACTCTAAATGTTGTTCCAAACCTGTATTCATTTATTTCTTGTGCTTAAATATACTATGGAAGTCACTGGAGTACAGCAACTGTTTGGTTCAGCCACATTCTTCCAAATAACTTTTATAATTTCAACAGAAGAAAGAAACTTAGAGAGTAGTAAATTATGACAATTTAATTTTTTGGGGAACGATCCCGTTAATATTAATAAAACAACAAAACACAGAGGAAATCACTCACTGGTCTTGACTGAGAACTTTAATAGAAGCTTTAAAAAGCTTTTTTGCACTTAAAAAAATACAAATATATCGGTTTCGGAATTCGGCATTTGGGCAAATTAGTTTGAAAATATCGGCATATCGAACATCGGCCAAAATCCTATATCGTGCATCCCTAGATTCCACAAACTTTTTATTTACACCAATATTAGTCACTAAAGCGGCATAGATTTGATTTCGGAATGTTGAACTCCAGATAAACAAGTGTTGTAAATAAATAAATTGTTGAGTAATGATTTGTCGACGGTACTAACTGTCAGCAGGGCAAGAATTGGCACAGAATTGGTACAGTACATTGAAAAAATATCAATTAAAATAAAAGATCTTCATTTGAACTTAAAAAAGCAAATGTTAAAACACACACACACGTACAACAAATCACATATACTATCCATAAAACCTAAATATTTAAATCATTATTAAACAAATGTGCATAACATTTCCTTGTTTACAGCAAAATTTATACTGGAGGCAGGAAGACAAAGTGAGAGAAAGAAATAGATATTAGAGACAACACGAGAAGTGCATATTGCTTTCCGTCAGCACTTCTATCTAACTTAAAGGTTTATTTGTCATCTGCATTGGCGTTTTGATGAGTCTGAAAGGTCAGCAGTCTATCATGTCCTGGTATATGCCCTCCTCCATATTGACATCACTGACTGTCCAGAGCCTCCAGGCTCCTACAGAATTTCCTTTATAAATCTGTAACATGAGGTCAGTCCTGTTCAATAATTCACTTCCTGTGTATTGAGTTGTGACACACAAGACATTATGAAAAAAGGCATGCCATGAAGACATGAAATATAATGTGTGTAGTATATATTTATTGATAAGACTTATACTGTTTGTTGACCCTTTATTCAGTGATAAGAAGCTCTACTCTGAAGACAGTTTGAAGTATTCTCCACAACCAAAAACATAAACTTTTAGATAACTCTTAATGTCATCATAAATGATCTGGGCTGTTCTTTCCAAAAGCACTAGGAGCAAACAATTAAACAAATCATATTTTTAAAAGCATTGCAACTTGAGAAGTTCTTAAAAAGCATTGTAGATTTAAGCCCTCTGGAGCTAAGAACACAGTCACCTGCAAAACAGGACAGCTGTAAATAGTACACTTCAACTTAATGTAATTAATCCAGAGATGCAGGGTTTCCCATACATTCATTAATTTGTGGCGGCCCGCCACAATATCAACGCTGACCGCCACGCATTGATTTTCAGGATTTTGTATTTTATTGTAGAGCTGCGCACTGCGCGCTCCTTCCCTCCTCCCACTCTCACAAACTGACAACGGAGACGTGAATAGAGCACGATATAATCAAAACATGGTCATACGTTGGAGGACGGATTGTTGCTAGTGCTTATTCCTCCAGAATCAATCCGGAGTTAAATGGTCAGTATAATGAACATAAAACACTATAACTCTAAAAAGTTGGTCTATGTTAAATGCTGTCGCCTTTCCACCACAGATTCACGCAATTTACTAAAACCTCTCGCGATCAGTCATTCCAAAAATCATGGCAACGGACGTTGGTAGGTTTAAATATATCACAGAGCCACCACACTAGACATTATTATTACTGATAAAGAGACGTAACGTTAGGCCTAAGCGTGTTATCCAAGCATTAATGGCAAGGGCACATGTGAGGTGTTTTCTCACTTATTTCTGCTCCGAGGTCGCGATTATGGCATTTCTTTGAGGTTTAGAAGCCAGCATTCCTGTATTTGGTCTTTTATGAATTTAATAAATAATTCTGTCTCGTATTCTGTCCAAATACACGTTTTGGGCGATCTAACGTATACTTTACTGGAGTAATTATTTTTCAGCCGACTTTGTACTTCTACTATTAATTAACTATTTAATTAATAGTAGAAGTTAATTAATTAACTATTAACTATCTTTTTTGTCACACTACTTTGCTTGAAAATAAATAAATAAATAAATAAATAAATACTCACATAGGCTATTCACGCAATTATCTGTAGGCTATACTTTCTACTCCTTACATTTTAATAAATAGCCTGCTGTTATGGCTTTTCAGCTTGTTTTCATTTGTGCTTGACATAGTAAAAAAAAAATTTGATTGTGTTTGGCTGATAAGTATAAACTTATACTATTCCGGTTTGTACACGGTGAATCACACCTGCAAGAAGTGTCACGCATTGATCGTCACAGTCACTCGTTTCGGTCTTTTGTATTTATCTCGTGTAAAAACTGTTTATAATATATTTAATATGCCACAGCACCGAAAATGTCTCTGGCCGCGCCGCTCTCACTGGAACCGGCCGGAATCAAGCGTGTATCCCCTGGAGTTCTGCAGTCCAGCCTGCCACTTATCAGCCAATCAAAAAAAGAAGAAAATTGCTATAGAATAGCCAATCAGAAAATAGTATTATTGTATCCGGGTAAGATTTAATGCAACAACCAAATAAATAAATAAATAAAATTATATATCCTGAAATTGTTCACGTGATTCTCTCACTCCTGCTGCCTTTCAAAAATTGAGAGCCCTGCTATAAAATTCAGCATAGTACATACCAGGAAGGTATCAATCAGGAAGGTATCAATCAGGATTATGAGTTATTTTTATTTTTTGATTAATCACTTTGATGAATCATTCAATTTGACAGCACTAATGTTTAGAGTATATAGACAAGAACCATACAAGGGTTTTTGATATAAGGCCTGGGTACACTAATTTTCTTGCCAGTGCCCTCAGAGATTACTGCAGTTAAGCTTATGTACATTTATATTCCAATGAAGGTTATTGATAACATGCTTCCAATACATATAGGCCCCTGTGGCACATATAAGCCCCCAACCCCCGGTACCAAAACACCACACCACCACGAATAGAATCTAATTCTGTGGGAAACACTGGGAGATGCTTACATTTTATGCACTATACAATTTGACTGTAATATTAGGATTTAGGATGTTTTCAGTTCTTATTAGGATATTGGAATGTTTTTTTTTATTATTATTATTATTCTTGCCAACAACAAAAAATTCAGAGAGGGGAATACATTTCAATGATTTGTGGTCTGTCATGAAAACCAGCCAAACTGTATATTTCACATTTATCATTGCCTTCACATGCAATCTTCCACATCTTTTCCAGCATCCCCCTCTTCCTGTATGACACCCATGGGTGCACACCCACACTGTAATGCCGTCACCGTCATCACTTTCAGACGACAAGGAGCAGACCTCATGATGAGTGCAGCTTCCATTTTATTATTTACTCCACAACAGGAGAAGATAGGGGAACTCACGCTGCATCAATGTTGCTATGGGGACGCCCTTGCATGATTCGTCTGAAGTATGTATGTCAACTAGTCCAATGGCGAGAGTGAACGCCACGGGCAGGTGATGTCACGTCCGGGAAAGGATAAAAGTTAGCTTCTGTGCCTCAGCAAGCTTTCTATTTTGAAACTGTTTGTCATATTTACTGTTGTATTGTCTGTTCACTAAGTAAATCAGTATGGTTGAACCAATCATTCAAATTATGTGCTTCTCCCTGCCCGCTCTATTAAATGGTTGGGGATATACATGATTTGTGTGTTACTTGTTTGCAAAGCAGAGCATGACATGTCAGCCTTTGAGGGGGCTGACTACTAACATTGTTAGATGCTTTCACTTCTCACACTGTCACTTTTTAAGGGAAGCGGCCTGGCTTGCAGTCCTCAGGGCACTCTGGCCCTGCTGCTGCTAAAGGTAGCAGAGAGACAAAATTATTGGGGGTCGCAAATGGATCTCTTGGTGGGTTC
>JAQIUQ010006571.1:0-22278 GCA_030378365.1 Hybognathus amarus
GAACACCAGCTGACCACGTACAGTAGGCACTCTGATTCCATGTATGGGGCATTTATTATTCATATGACACACAAACACAAGTAGATAAGACCTGTTTAGTTCAAAAGATTCGCGCAGATCATAAGTGATGAGCAGCGCGAGCGCGGCCAGACCTGCCTCGCCGCCGCGTGCCAAGTATGCACACTATACTTCGACCTCGTCTAACATACCCACTGATAATAGACAAAGTCTCCACCACAATACTGTCGCGGGTGGATTCGGCGACTCAGAAACGGGGGTCGAGAATAAAACCTGACTTTTCAAGTGAGCGTGAACTGTGCGTGCTGCTCGTTCATTCCTGACAGAGTGAGCGCCTCTCTCGTTCGCGTTCATTGTATGAAAAGTGATTCGTTCAGTTCAGCGTTCGGCGAAAGTATGGAGATATGAACGAGTTCAGTGAACGCGTTCATGCACAACACTGCAGTTATGCCAACACTTACGGTAGACGTTTCTTCGTTGGTGTTGTTCAGCGGTTTCTTCTTTGTGAATACTGTGACTGTGAATATCGAAACTAGGAATCGAAATTTTAACTTTTGAACGATTCCGGGAAAAACAAAAAGTTAGTCCCGGTTCCAAATCGATACTCGATTCTCGATACCCAACCCTAGTTACCGGTAAGCGCGTGGCCTCCTAGGGCAGCAAAGCAAGTGCATTCTGGGAGTTGTTTTCTTTCATCCACATAAGCATTTTATCAAAAAATACCGATCAAAAAATACATTTTATGGCTTTTCTCAGTCTAGAAAGCTCCAAATTCAAAAATAATTTCACATTTCTTCTACATATATGACCCATTTTAAAAACAAATTCATCTTTACAGGAGTGAAGTATCCCTTTAAACAACCATGTATGAAGACAAGATTTATCAGGCAAACATCGTCAAAAAATGACTAAAATATAACGCATGTGTTTAACAGTATGTTGGAGCCGTGCGCAAGTCCCCTGTAGTCAATCATTTTATCCCTGAAAACTCATATTTTATCACCAACATGGCACATTTAAAAGCTTCTCTCTTGATAAAAATACCTCATGCCTTTAAATAGCTTGAATGAAACTTGACACCTGTGCCTCATTTAGTATATGCGGTTCTATTAATATGCATATGAGCCCCGCCTCCACTCAGCTGAGAGGTAGTGTGTATCAGAAACACCAGCGATTTCAAAGCGTGTTTTTGAGTCTGTCTTTGGTTCACTGCAGTTTTAAGAAGGAAATACTCAGGAATGCTGTCGACTTATGAATTTGCACGTGGTTTGTCTTAAAGCATATTAAAAACACCACATAAACAACATTAAAAACTGGATTTTCACCACAGGGGGACTTTAAAGTGACATCAGCCTAATGCTTCTGCTACTGTCTGTAATCTGTATCCTTAATGTTAATTAAACTACAAAAGACAAAGAGAAAATTAGCAATTTTAGCCTTGACTGAATACGTGTAGTGTTATGTTTCATTTCATTACTTTAAATTAGAATTTCTGTACATTTAAACAACTGTTAAACCTACCAAAACATAAAAACCACTGTTTATTTCATGTATATGTTTGTTCTATTGTATTTACTTATGCTATTGCTCATACTTTGATTATTGATTTGTTCTTGTTTTATTACAGCTTGTTTATTGAACTTTTTTTACTAGTATTTGAAATTTGGTGCCAAGGCCTTATTAAAGTAAAATGATCATTAAAGTTTCGATTCTGGACTTTTCATGTTTCTGCCGAGATGCTGTAATCATTACTAGTAATAGATAAACTAATATAGAAACTCTGGAAGATCTAGAGGGAATGGGACATGTGTCTGAATGTGAATCGGGAAGCGGTACTGCTCTCCATTTCCGTGACAGTTTATGAAAATGTACTTTTTTTTGTTCTTTGCTTTAATGCTGTAAAACTGATTGTTACATCCAGGAGCATTGCAATAGTGGCCTTCCTTTGTCTTGTAACCACTGGCCCAACCAGTGGTCTGCTTCAGACAAATAGCATTTGAGACTGAAAGGCTGGAGTAATGGAATAGGAACATGTAGCTATTTGTTTTTTATAGGTGGGTTACTGTATTAAAATAGTTCTGGTTCTGAGAACAACTTTTCTAAATGTTAAACTGAAAATCCAAACTCAGCACATACCTTCAGATTACACAGAGAGAAGCGTTTACTACAATGTTTAAGGCTGTGTCCGATTACCTGTCCTGCAGTGAACATGCATTAGCCTTATCTTTATACTTTTTCTAACTCAAGTTGTAAAATCCAGACATTTTTCCTTTAAAAGCATTTAAAGTGCAAGAGCAGTCAACATATTGTCTGAAAATGTAATTATAGCATTTTATGTGATACTGCTGATGACAATATATTATAATCCTTTGTATCAGAGGGAAATAACATTATAATGTACACAACGTAACGTTACATCACCGTATGCGATTGAAGGGCCCTGGCTAAAACATTGAGAAACATGGCTAAAATATCTACAGACAGCGATGATGAATGAAAATAGATAAAGTCTTGTTAATTTTTTATGTAAGCCAGAATGAGTACACTTAGTGTGTTTTAGTGTCTTTTTTTAATTCAATGATTTCAGCGGTTTGTTTATATCGTCTCATAGCATCAGGCCTCAGTTTGTTTTCGCATTCATACACTGAAACAGACGTTTAAACAAGAGGACAGACCTTCAAATGACACATGTGTAATACTATGCACTTTAATTTAACTATATTTTGTGTTTAATGACTTCAGATGCGTGTATTTTTTGTGTGTGAATGGAGCTGCTCGGTTAGCACATGAGCTAACAGTCACACACACGGTGAAAACCGACGGATAATATTCACATTTCTACACGGACACAAGACAAACAGCTCATTAAAACACATTAAAGTCAAATGAACACAAGTTCATATGTTTTTTGACTTACCTTCAATAAATATACTCTTTTTATGATTCATTTTGGTCCATCTCTTCTTCAAACGTGTTTATTCTCGCGCACTGTACTCACGCGACTTCTGTCACTCCAACACTTAAAACGCTTTAATATTTCACATATGATTTAATGTGCTCACATCCCAATGTGACTCAAATTCAGTATGTACGTCAAATTGTGTCGCTTTGTGCTTTTCAATCCAGCTTCAGTCCAAATGAGCAGAAATCCAGCAGAAACCAGGATCAGAGTGAAAAATATCCGTCTTACTGTGGCGACAAAAACGTATTAAGATAATTACTCCAACAGAGTGGGAGATTAAAATGCATGTATGAAAATATTAGATTTTAAGACATTTTTGTGAACGGTTAAAGTGCATTATTTTGCAGCATGAAGCGCTATTGAGTCACTTCCGCCGAGACTTTTGTGCAATAAAATGTCGAATAGCTCGTCATATTTTCAATAATCTATTTGCTACTGCGTTGGTATTTTTTTTTTATCTCAATATTTATCTAGAATATAAACATATCCTGGTGTGAATGGCCATAACATTTTTTTCTGAACTCATAATTATCATTAAATCCTAATATTTGAAATGTTAGGACCATATGACATTTCGGTCAGGTTTCACAGACAGGGCTTAGATTAAGCCAGGATTAGGCCTTAGTTTAATTAGGAAATTTAAGTAGCTTTTATAAATGTTTTATCACTGGTGTGAATCCCAAGACAAAACAATGGAACTGACATTTTTAAAGATACCAGTGCACGTTTCTTTCAGTCCACTCAAACACCAGCCTTGTCTGGAAAACTGAGTGTTGTTGTTGTTGTTGTTGTAGACTGTAAAAAAAATAACACTATACATTTTAATGTCCATGCATTATTTTGGAGATAGCTATAGTAGGCCTACTGTATGTATATAATAAAAAACTTGTTTGTAACTATCAAACACACCTAAAGAAGGTAGCCTAAAGCAAAAGTTGTAGAAGCAGTGCATGACATCAGAGCTCAAGTTTCAGTGTCATATGATGTCACTATTCTCTAACATTACATTATATTAGCCTACATGAGCTGTCAAAAAATAGAAAATAACAAGACAAGATTATAAAGAATTCTAACCTAAGGCGTGAATGGATGCATTTCTGTGTACCATTGGCAAATATTGCAAGTCTCCAAACGCATGCTATTTAGAGAGGATGACAAATTAGAATGTAGCACTTAACTATATTAGAACTTAAAAAATTAAAATTAAATAAAAAATATTGTAAGACATATTACACACTGCAAACTAATAAAAACTTTAACCTTTTAAACAGTATCATTATTATTTCAAATTAAAAATTCGAAAGGTTCTTCAATGACCAGTTTACAGTTAGTAAAATAGAACAAATGTGTCTGTTTTACACTCATTAAGCTAATTATGCAATTTTGCTTACTCCATTTCACATAAAAACACATAACCAAAAAAGTACCAATTAGTAGGCAGTTACTCTGCAATACTAAGTGTTACAACAGGAAATAAGATACAGATGACATCAAATATTTCAATTATCAAACCTTTCTGGTAACACTTTACAATAAGGTTCATTAGTTAGCACGAACTGCACTTATACAGAATAAATTAATCTTTGTTAATTTTAATTTTAACATTTACCAATACTTTTTTTAAATCTTGTTAACATTATGCACTGTGAACTAACATGAACAAACAATGAACAGCTTTATTTTATAACACAGATGAACTAATACACTATTGCTCATGGTTAGTTCATGTTAGTTAATACATTGTTAACTAATGAACCTTATTGTAAAGTGTTTCTCTAATTTCACCCAAAGCCAACCAATCTGTTCAGATGTAACTTTTTCCTTTAGCTACACAGTCACAGAATTACACAGGATTGTGGGATGTCATCTGTAGGAGCATCTGTGCTGTTGAAACTATTTTTGTGAACCGGCCCAATTGGAGCACTGATCTCCAAAGAATGATGAAATAACACTTACAGAACTCTACAGGATGACTTCAGTGTGACTGGTACTTTTTGCCATAGATATGACTTGGAAAAATTGTCCCAATCAACCTGAATTTACCCTATCTGCAAGTTTCGCACTTGAGAGTCTCATACTCATACACCTCTGATCCTTTGAGAAAAGGCCAATGAATACTGGCGAGTGGCATTTGCATTTTCACTCCCCCGGACATACGGGTGTAAAAGGAGATGGCGTGCATTCACATATTCAGATTTATTTTCGGTTCACTATGTCTGGATGCGTTAAATACACAGTAAGGATGCGTTCCTGTCACATATCACACAGTGCTCTTCAATAAGCTGACAGAAGCAGGTTAATGTGTTTACATGCTGTGCAGAATCAAAGTACGGTGCAAAAATTCAGCTGTGTCGATCGGGGGATTAAGTGGTTCATGACCTTCCTCCGATAAAGGGAAACGGGTTAACTTATTTAAATGATGATGTGCATCGATAGCTTATTAAGCATAATAAGAATGTGCATGTAAAAGTAACCACTGTGAGAACATGACCATTGCAATATTGCGGTCGAAACTCCTTGCCTTGTCCTCCTGCAATGCACAAGGCCATGACAGCATGCGCTGAGGGCGATATGAGGGCTAGAGCGTTTCCCCATGGAGCTGCACTGTAATGTCCAAGTCAGAAAGGTCAGAAAGGATCTTGTGGTGGTTCACAGTGTCAATGACAGAAGACCGGTCCAGTAAAACAGGGATAGTTTATTTGAAGTTCGAATTCTTGCCAGTCAAAGAGTTTCAGCAATAGACAACAGGGTGGTCTTAGGCCCCATTCACACCTGGTATTAAATTGTGTTTTAGTGTAACGCTACACGCAGGTCTAAACAGGGTGTAAAGCGTTTTCAGCTTCCAGAAGTAATCAAAAATGCATTAGTAGACACTCGTGGTCGAATGTCTTCAACCGCATGAGGCCCCAGGTGTAAACGGGAATGTGTCGTTCTCGTCTACTTGTGATATGAATTGACTAAAACGAGGGTCTAAGGGCCTGTTTAGTATTAAGTCTCTGGTGTCCACTTTCAATCACTTCTATCCTGATAGTGATTTCTTAGAGTGTAGTTTTGCACATGTTGATGTATAGAAACATGTATAGAAACATGATGTATAGGAACATGTTGATGGCATAGAAATGGAACATCATTTACTTGAAATAGAATCATTTGTAACATTGAAATGTCTTTACTGTACCTTTGATCAATTTAATTCATTCGAACAAAAGTATTGATTTATTTAATTTCTTTGCCCATCAAAAAATAAATAACATTTCTTACTGACCCCATTTTGAATGGTAGTGATTAAAAGATTAGATATAATAATAATAATAAAACACACACGCACACACACACACACTCGCACACTTCACTTTCACCTTCATCACCGACAGCTGTTATCACTCTCATTAGGCTCATCTCTCTCCACCTGTTTCTCATCTTCTCGGCTTTTTCTAGCTCTCTCTTTCCCTGTCTTGTTGTCAGTTTGTTTGATGTTTCACACCATTGCATACGTCCAGTCCTGTCCCTTCCTATACGTTGGTTGCTTATGGTAGTTCTCGTATTATTCTGTGTCCATTCGATATACTTCCAGAAACCTCACCTGCATGGAGTTTGTAACAGCTCTCCTGCACTGTGCTCGTCTCTGCACCCGATCCGTGAGTGGCTGTGTCGCGGCTTCACCGGCCAACCTGCTCTACTCTTCCTAAGAACCACAGGAGAGGATTTGTGTTCTAAACGTTAATACCAGCATTGCTGGGGACTTGAGTTATTGATTATTGCTATACCTTGTTTCATTACCTGTGGCCTGAGACTGAGCATCATTAAAAGACTGTGATTGTCACTTTCGCGTTTGAGTCCTCTCTCACACCATCACAGATTGGAAAAAGTGGACTGCATAAGGTGATGGTTCAGATCTAACTTTCCTCAATGGGGTGTCGGTCAGAACACACTGGATTCAGATCAGTTCCATGCAAAGGAGGTTTATTTGTTAACAGTCTTTGGCTGTACACAACACAGCAGTACACAGGCTTTACTTATTACTGGTATTTTGTGCGTACGTGTGTGGTCTACAAAGGAAAAATAAAGATATATATTAACAATATGTCTTGAGTATTATTACACAAACATAATTACCATAAACAGATACATATTTCTCAAATAAAGCAATTCTCAAGTGAAAGTTAGAGTAAAATAAAGGAATAAACATATACTCAAAGGTTTTATTATACAACACCGCCACTTAGTGGTCAGAAATGGCATAACATTCAAAACCGAAACCAAATCTGAGGTAATTTAAACGAACGTCACATAATCATAAAGATCACGTCCTTAAACTTAAAATAACAAGAGATTCATATTCTAATGTAATGCTCACACAACACTGGGTGCCATCTCAATATCATAAATTACAAGTAATATCGAACATAAACGGCACATTCACAAGCCCTTAACCTCACGCGATTAACGGATTCATCTCTCTTAAACATGCATCATTTTATGAAAGTATGACATCAAGGCTTTACAGCTCCTTAACAAGTGTTGATAACCAAACTAGGTAAACAGTCAACTTACATATATTTATTGACGCACTTCGCACACACAGTCTTGCTTGTACAGTCCCACTCGTACAGTCCCGCTCTGTGCCGATGATGACTGAAAGTAAGTAGCGCATGCGCACATGACTCGGCCTTTCTAACACAGCCGCCCCCAAATTTGGTTTACAGATTTGCTCCATTAAAAGGCCGACACTGTATGGACTACAGGTAGTCACTAGTGTGGCTTTCATCCCCTTCATCTCGGATCTCTGGAAGAACAATCAGTCGAGAGATGGGTCTTGTATAGACTTTGTCCTTAATCTGCACCTCGACCGTTCAAACTCGATTATCAGCCCCAGGAAAGACATTAGATACTCTTCCGACCTGCCAGAATGAACGGGGTAACTGAGGGTCAACAAGCATGACAACTGTCCCTGGTTTGATGTTTACTGATGGATTCTGCCATTTTCCCCTGGCCTGCATGTCAGGTAAGTAATACTTTATGAAGGCTGTCCAGAATCTGTCAGACAATACTTGTGAATGCCTCCATCTCCGTCTTCCTAAGAGCTCAGACACTGGATAGATGATTTGGGGTAGGGACCCATCTGGCCGCCCCATTAGAAAGCAATTTGGGGTGATCGGATCTGCATCAGCAATGTCTGCTGAAACGTAGCCAAGAGGTTTCGAGTTGAGGATGGCCTCAATCTCTATGAGGACAGTGCGAAGCACTTCTTCAGTTACTGATTCTGAGCCCAGGGTTGTGTAAAGTGCGGCCTTTACGGAACGAATCTCGCGTTCCCACACCCCTCCAAAGTGTGGGGCAGCTGGAGGATTGAAATGAAAGCTAATTTGTTGCTTCGCTAGCTGTTGTTGCAGATCACCACTGAGCTGACTGAAGGCTTCTTTAAGTTCTCTCTCACCACCTCGAAAGTTGGTGCCTTGGTCCGAATATAGCTCGGCAGGTTTCCCACGGTGACCTATAAACCGACGAAGAGGCATGAGAAAGGCATCACTATCTATGGATGTCAGTACCTCAAGGTGCACTGCCCGGGTGGTCAAGCACTTAAATAAAAGTCCCCACCGCTTCTCCGTCCGACGACCTATTTTGACCAGAAGAGGCCCAAAGCAGTCAATTCCGGTTGAATGAAAAGCAGGCTTGAACAACCGAAGTCGTGGTGGAGGGAGATCAACCATTTTCTGGAAGGCTGGCTTTGACCTCCATTTGCAGCATTCGAGACATGTTCGCTGGTGCTTTCTCACAGCCTCTCGCCCTTTCAGTATCCACACCTTCGTCGAAGCTCTGCAAACACTCGTTCTGGCCCTGGATGGCAAAGGCGAGCATCATATCCCTTTATGAATAGCTGAGTGTTAGGGTGACTGGGAGATCATTGGTTTCGTCGAACTCTGGGGAGAGACAAAGTAAACGGCTGCTAGAATGAACAGGCTTTCCGCTCTTCAACAACTGGTAGTCTTCAGCAAAACTGTCCATCTGGACCTGTCTTAATGCAATCAGCTCTGACTTCTGATAATCGCTAGCTGCAGGGGAGCCGCTCTTTTCTGCCGCCCCATGCAACTCCTGTGCTACTGATTCGACCAAGTCTTTCCAGCTACTAAACTTACTACGATCTGCTGTTGGTGGTGCTGAGTTGATCACGCCACAGAAGGCACTTCGCTTTAATTCCGTAGTGTCATCGAGCAAAAGGCTGTGCATATCTGGTGGTGTTGGCCAAGTACTTTGCCGTTGGAGGAGGAATTTTGGTCCTTGAGTCCACCGATTGGGTTCAGCGAGGTCCTTTAGGCTCTTACCACGGGTAAGATCATGCCGCAGGGTTCCTGGCAGAGTCAACGTAATGCCATGCTTTAAGGTCAGTCAATTCTTGAATCTCTGCCACCCTAGTGCCCACAAACACCTTGAAGCGGCAGGATTCGGAATGCAACCAGCGGAGGACAGTTGTTGAATCTGTCCAGAAAGTGACCTTCTGGATCTTCAAGGTGAGCTCATTTTCAGCCAGCTTGGCCAACTGCGCCCCTACTAAAGCGGCACAAAGCTCTAGCCTAGGAATTGAGCACTGCTTACGAGGGGCGACACGTGATCGGGCCAGGAGGAAGGAATGGTGTATCCTCCCACAAGGATCTTCTGAACGAAGGTAGGCAACAGCCCCGTAAGCCTTCTCAGAAGCATCTGTGAAGATATGGATTTCCCTAGTGACCTCTGAATTGTCCATGCTGCATGGAATGTAGCACCTAGGGAGTGCTACTAGAGGTAAGTACTGAAGCTCAGCTTCCCACACCTTCCATGCCTGCTGAAGATCATCGGGAAGTTGTGGATCATCCCAGTTCCTGTTCTTAATCCAGAGCTGTTGAACAATCACCTTGGCTCGCGTGGTGAAAGGAAGAATGACACCAAGGGGGTCATACTGACTTGCTAACACGCGATATATGTTCCGCATCGTCAGGGCACTGTAAGTAACGGTTCTATGCTTAAATCCTAGGTGGTCCGACTCGCAGTGCCAATTCAGTCCCAAGGTGGATTCACAGGGGTCTTCTTTATTGTGTGATAGCCACAGCTCTAACTTGGGAGATCTGGCTTCTGGTGGCAAGTGACTGACGACTTCTTGCTCGTTGCTGGCCCATTGACGGATATCGAACCCTCCGGATGCTAGCAGCTTACGAAGTTTGTCTAGTAACTGTCGTGCCTCTTGAGCCGATGGGAAGCTCTGTAGACAGTTATCCACATAAAAACAGCGTTCCACGGAATGTCTCACATCCTCATCCGCTGTGCTGTGCGATGAGACATGTCTTTGGAGGGCGAAGGATGCGCAGCAGGGACTGCACGTGGTTACGAACGGCAGCACCTGCCATTCATAGATGTCAGGGGGATCGTCTCGTCTCATGCCCCGCCAGAGAAAGCACAGAAGGGGCTTGTCCTCAGGTAGGAGTAGAACTTGGTGGAACATACCACGTATATCCCCGCTGATAGCCACACAATGCTCCCTGAAGCGAAGTAGAACACCTAGCAGAGAAGGGCTCAAAGTTGGACCAGGCATCAAGGAATCATTAAGGTTCAGTCCTTTATATTGGTAAGAGCAATTGAACACAATGCGGTCCTTGCTGTTGTGACTGACTAAGTGATGCGGGATTTACCATGTCTCCTCCGCCGTAGTTCCTGTTCCAGCTGAGAGTTTGGTCACTGCGCCATTCAGTTCTAGTTCCTCAATCTCAGCATTGTAAACAGCTGCTTTCTCTGGGTTTTGAATGAGTCGTCGTTCCAGACTCCGGAGACTGGGAAGCACAGCCTCCTTAGGAGCACAAAATGAGGGTGAATCCTTTCTGCGCAACAAGGGTGTTGCATAACGTAAGATTCCATTCACCTCCACGCGACTCGTCTTGGTCTCCAAGAGGTCAATGGCCTGCTGATCCTCCCTAGACCTTGTCACCTGCTTCTCACAGCGAAAAGGCAAAACGTCAAGTTGCCATAGCCTTTCAACATCTCTTTTGAGTTCTAATTCCGCAGGGGTTAGAGACAAGAAAAGGCACTGCTGTGGCTGCAACTTGGTCTCCAAGATCTTGGCTGGTCCCTGCAGTGTCCATCCTAACCTTGTCTTTATAGCAGCCGGACCACCAGGTGGGCCAATTAGGACAGGTGCAATCGGTGTGATCAGGTGGGTATTATCGGCTCCAATGAGAAGTAAAGGACTCACTCTTTCAAAGGCCTGCAGGGGGAGACCTTTAAGATGCTTGTACTTCTCCAACAAGCTGACAGGATAGGAGTAATCGGCCAGACCAAGACGTTTTCGCAGTGAATGCTGCATTGATCTTAAAGGTCTTCTGTGGTTGAGTGGCAGGAGAAATGTGGAAGGTAACCGTGGTACCACTGATGGTCTGCACATCTTGGCGGATGGTCCGCAAGGCTATGTTTTCGGCTTGACCTTGTATACCGAGCTCATGGGCGGCATCAGGAAGAAGAATAGTGCGCTCGGACCCGTCATCCATGACAGCATAGGTGTCGAGCGTCTTGCCTCCATCGCGCAGCAAGACCCGGATGACCTTTAGGAGAACACGCCTGCAGTCAGTGGGTCTGTCCAAGTACAGTGTCTCAGTGGTTAAACTAACAGGGTAGGAACCTTCTCTGGGACTCTTTGTGTTGACCTCATGCAAGATTTGTAAGTGCTTCCCTTTGCAGATGCTACAAGGCTTCTTGAGTGTGCACTGGGCTGCTTGGTGTGCACGACCACAGCGCCAACAACGATGATTGGTCTGGATCCATTCAATCATTTGCTGTTTATCGAAGGACTTAAAGGTGGCACATTGACTGAGATAATGATCCTCGTTATCGCAGTATGGACAAAAGGCTCTAGGTGGAACTTTAGGCTTCTCCACTTTTACTGGCTTAACCTGGACTGGTGCTGAGAGTACCTTTGCGGTACTATCATCCGCTCCATGAAGAATGGTGGCTGAACGTACAGTGGGTTTGGTTTCTCGCCGGCGTTCTGGTCTCTGGCTCTTTTAACTGATCTGTGTTTCACTGCTTTGGCACCAGGCCTCATACTGAAGCCACTCAGAAAATTCACTAAGGTTATACACAGAGGCAGGACGATGGTACATCTGCCTCCGGAATCCTGATCTCATTTCAGCTGGTAACTTACTCAACAGTCTCTCTACATGCGACCCGCATCGAAGTTTCAGCTTCACCTTCATCTCCAAGAGTCTCCAACATACCAACGAGAGCCCTAATATGTAGGGCAAAACTGTCGAAGGCCTCATTATCTCCTTCGTCGGATATCTGGTGAATCCATCACTTTGGCGATCTTCTTGAGTGCCAACTTGTGTGGCTGACCAAACCTTTCATTCAGAGCAGCCATGGTGTCTGAGTAGGGAAATGGTGAATTGAGGTAGGAATCTGCCACCAAACGAGCTTCATCTAACTTCAGATGGTCCAACAGGATTTGGTACCGAAACAGTTCTGTAGCATCCGATGGTAGAAGGTTCTCAAGGGCTATCTTTAAGCGATTAAACTCGCTAGGGTCTTTATTGTAGAAGTTGGGTATGGTTGGCACTGGACCTCGATAAGTGGTGTCTTGGCTTGCAGGATTCACATTAGAGGGATAAGGAGCTCTATGTGCTGACTCTGCCCCAGAGGCTTGCGGGAACTGATAATACACCTGTGGTTTAGAATAATCCAAGGTCTCTCTAGGGGACTCGATATAATGTTCTTGAATGCCAGTGAGGGACAGGAGTATCTGCATAAAGACCAGGCATTGACTGAGTCGTTCTCTGATGCTGAGGATAATTGGGTCTATGTGAATGCTGCCAGGGAGAGGAATTATGGTTGGCACGTTCACCAAACAGGACTGAATCAATCTGTGGTCTAGTAGGTGCGAGCAGCCAGGATCTGATCTTTCATAATCTGAAGTTCACCCATCATTGTTCCCAGAAGGTCTAGCATGCTAGGTTCACTTTGAGGCTCTTCGGCCCTGTTCTTTCTTGGTTTGGGCAGGATGTGATAGCTAGTCTTCTGGTTCAAACTGAGCAAAGGGCCACCTTTTGTAGCAGGACACGGGTGTTGTGACCCCTGAGATGTTGCTGTGGTGTAGGCCGTCTGCCGTTGATTACCATAGGTAGGTGGGAGCAAAGATGTAGACACCATGGAGTGTGGATGGTAGGATACCGTTCCAGGATGTGGGAGGAGTCTATCCTGTGCAGGGAAAGATGTACTTGGTAACGGCGTGGACTGATGTTCTTCCCATGGCCGATGATATGGAGAAGTCTGAGGACTATTACTTGACTGCACTGGAGCGTAGCTGGCGCTAGGTGGTTGCAGTTCTATGTTATCCATCTTTTGTACAAAATGATCCCTTTCCCCAGCTATAGGCGACCATTCGTCCACTGTGTCCCATGGATCTTGACTTATGGGACTCGTTCCTCTGGTAGAAGGTGAAGAGATGTTCACTGCTGCATCTCCAAGCCACTGTGTATGCTGTGTTGTGTGAGGCGATACCGGCTGGCTGCCTGCTCTATGACGTACAGTTGTAAGATCATAATCTTTGAGGTAAGCAGGAGGATGAACCTGACGTCTGGGTCTTACAATCTGTGCATGTGCTCCTTCAGGATGCATATTGATACTGATCAATTCTTTGTCCAAGAGAAATGCCAGATCCGGCTCGAAGGACCATTTGTTCAATAGTAGGATTGGAAAAAGTGGACTGTATAAGGTGATGGTTCAGATCTAACTTTCCTCAATGGGGTGTCGGTCAGAACACAATGGATTCAGATCAGTTCCATGCAAAGGAGGTTTATTTGTTAACAGTCTTTGGCTGTACACAACACAGCAGTACACAGGCTTTACTTATTACTGGTATTTTGTGCGTACGTGTGTGGTCTACAAAGGAAAAATAAAGATATATATTAACAATATGTCTTGAGTATTATTACACAAACATAATTACCATAAACAGATACATATTTCTCAAATAAAGCAATTCTCAAGTGAAAGTTAGAGTAAAATAAAGGAATAAACATACACTCAAAGGTATTATTATACAACACCGCCACTTAGTGGTCAGAAATGGCATAACATTCAAAACCGAAACCAAATCTGAGGTAATTTAAACGAACGTCACATAATCATAAAGATCACGTCCTTAAACTTAAAATAACAAGATATTCATATTCTAATGTAATGATCACACATCCATATGCACAATCAAACACTGGGTGCCATCTCAATATCATAAATTACAAGTAATATGGAACATAAACGGCACATTCACAAGCCCTTAACCTCACGCGATTAACGGATTCATCTCTCTTATACATGCATCATTTTATGAAAAGCTCCTTAACAAGTATTGATAACCAAACTAGGTAAACAGTCAACTTACATATATTTATTGACGCACTTCGCACACACAGTCTTGCTTGTACAGTCCCACTCGTACAGTGAGTCCCGCTCTGTGCCGATGATGACTGAAAGTAAGTAGCGCATGCGCACATAACTCGGCCAGTTATTTGGAGATAAATGCCAAATGTTCTCCTCCTATTCATATTTAACATTGATTGGGTGCATACAACATATTTGCCCACCGGCAATTATAGTTGCCACACATTCAAATACGATTTTCAAGAGAAGAAAAAAAAACCTGAGGAAATAAATGCAGAACATGTTCACATAGGACATTATTAACACGACTATATGCATGAAACCATTCAGAAAAATGTGGACACAAATGGGTTAAGTATTTAAGTATTTTAAATACTCAAATACACTCCGTCAAAATATTTTGTTACAAACTAAATTTTATTTTTTCCACAGCTGCAAAATACAAAAATACAAAATACACTAAAGTAATTAAATACGTATTTAAAATACATTTCATTGAAATACTGCCATATCTGGCCTGGATGCCAGCCCGAACTCCGCCCACAACACTACTTATTTCATGCTTTAGTTGAATTTTAAACGTGCATTTTGGAGCTAGGGAGTAATTAAACCATAAATTTCACTTGTTAAGGCCCAAGCCCTGAAAGGGCGCAAGAGCCCTATTGTTTTCCTTCCGATTATTATTAGGGCCCAAGCCCTGAAAGGGCGCAGAGCCCTATTGTTTTCCTTCCGATTATTTTTTTTATTTTTTTTTTTTTTTTTTTCTTTTTTTTCTTTCTAGTCGACTATTCGGGCACTTTTGGGGCCCTTAACATGCTCGAAAACTCTTGAAACTTTGCACACGGGTCAGAACCCGCGGCCATCAGAGCCGGGCTGAAGCTGGTACCCGGGCGTGGCAGGGCGGCTCGTCAGCGCCCCTGGAATGGGGTCCGAACACCTGGTCCATAACTCAAACACACTTGCATGTAATAATATGAAACTCGGTACACATGTCGATAGCAGAATTTCATCTATACCTCGCGTTCTTGCTTTTTACCCCAGCCCAACAGGAAGTCGGCTATTGAGGTTTTTTTGTAAAACACACGCAATGAACTTTTAAATACTCCTCCTAGAGCTCTGATCCAAATTCGACGAAACTCGGTCAGCTAGAAGTCAAGACATTGAGGATGAAAGTTTGTGTGGGGATTTTTGATATCTCGAACGGTTTGGCCGTGGCGAGGAAACGAAACTATGGCGAGAAACGTGAAACAGGAAGTGTGTCATAACTTCAGCATACATTAACTGATCTGGATGAAACTTCAGCAGTGCGTTCGCTGTAAGAGGACGATCACATGGATGTGACTATTGTGAGTCAAAGTTATAGCGCCACCAACTGGCAGCAGGAAGTGTGTCACTTTCAAAATGCTTTGAAATCACCCTCTTATTTTTACCCGATTGCTTCAAACTTCATCTGTATAATGTACATACACGGCAGATGAAGACCTATGAATGGATTCTTGATATCTTTGAAACTGTTGCCGTGGCGACGCATCAAACTTTACCATTCTTTTAGGATGCATTCTTTTAGGGATTTGAACATTTGTCCATAAATCAAACACACGTGCATGGATTAATATGAAACTCGGTACACTCATAGATCACATCAGGCCAAACAACTTTCGTGCTCTAAGTTTTACGACAGTTCAAACGGAAGTCGGGAATTATGTTTTTTTTTTTAAATAATTGTCCTAGAAAAACATCAAATTACAACCCATGCTGTTACCAATCACCACCAAACTCGGTGTGCATGAAGTCAAGACATTGAGGATGCTATATTCCGGACGGATTTTTGATATCTCGAACGGTTTGGCCGTGGCGGATTTTTTTGACTAAAAAAGGACACATAAAGTGTGTTATAACTTGGTTAGTTTTACTGACAGTTACAAAACTTGCCGTGTATATTGTTCTATTCAAGCCAAACAACTTTCTAATTAACAATAATAAGCTCAAACCCACAGAAAGTCAGATATTGTAGTTTGAATATGATCATGCTCTTTCTGAGCCTAGGCCTGTCACACAGTCTGTGTGTGTGTGTGATTGAGTCTTTTGACACACAGTCTCTGTGTGTGTGTGTAGGGGGAGGGGGCTTAATAATTTCACTGTGTGTCTGGCCTGCTAAAGTAAATACATTTCTTAAGCCTGGTATTTTTTAAATAAGTTTTTGGTTTTATTTTTTTATAAGTAAAGACATATAACCTGTTTAATTGTAGTGCATTGACAATAGTTTTATATAATTAGTGTATTAATTAAATTAACTTGGTCCATAAATCAAAAAGGAAGTGTGTTAAAACTTCTGCATACATTAACTGATCTTGATGAAACTTCAGCAGTGTGTTCGTTGTAAGAGGCCGATCACATGGATGTGACTATTGTGAGTCAAATATATAGCGCCACCAACTGGCAGCAGAAAGTGTTTCACTTGCAAAATGCTTTGAAATCACACTCTTACTTTTACCCGATTTGCTTCAAACTTCATCTGTATAATGTAAACACACGCCAGATGAAGAGCTGTGAAAGCATTATTCAATATCTAAGATAATGTTGCCATAGCAACGCATCAAACTTTAACATTCCTTTTTTTTGATGATTTTGAGTCTCTTAGCGGCTTTTGGGGCCCTTAATGGGTTTGAAAACTCTTGAAACTTTGCACACAGGTCAGATCCCACAGCCATCAGAGCCGGGAAGATGGTACCCGGGTGTGGGAAGGGGGCTAGACAGCGCCCCCTGGAACGGGGTCCAAAAACTTGGTCCATAAATCAAACACGCTTGCATGTAATAATATGAAACTCAGTACACATGTTGATCTCATCGTTTCATATATTCATATATTCTCCTCAAGCCGGACAACTTTCTAATTTACACTCATGAGCTAGGACCCACAGAAAGTCAGATATTTTGGTTTGAAAATGTTGAGTGTCTCTCTGAGCCTACACTTCTGTATGGCAAGCCCTTTTAACATTTAAAAGCTAAGTTTGACTATTCGTAATTAACATTGTAGATATCAACAACGTCTTTCTAGTCCTAATTACATTTTGGATAGTTTGTATTATCATTTAAGATATCTGTAACGTAATTGTGACTAGTCGAAACGACAGATAGAGTATGGCAAGCCGTTTTAACATTTAATCATTTTAACCTACTAGTCTCTATTTTCATGCTACTAGTACTTATTTTTTAGATACTAGTATCTATTCCATTAAGTACTAGTACTTATTCATTAGCTACTAGTGCTTATTCTTTAGATACTAGTGCCTTTTCTTTAGATACTAGTGTTTATTCTTTAGGTACTAGTACCTTTTTAAAGATACTAGTACTTATTCATTAGACACTAGTCCTTATTTATTAGATACTAGTACTTATTCATTAGATGCTAGTCCTTATTCATTACATACCAATGCTTATTAATTAGTTACTAGTACTTATTCATTAGATGCTAGTACCTATTAAATAGATACTAGTACTTATTCATTAGACACTAGTACTTATTTCAATGGTGACTAGTAACTATTCTTTTGTTACTAGTCACATTTTTTCCAGTGACTTCTATGGTGATCTGTCATTCAGATATCAACTATTCAGTTCTGACTAGTATGTTAGTATGTATTCCAATTGTGGAATACATACTAGTATGTATTCCAAAGCAGGGGTTACGTTTTTGCACGTCGTGCAGAATAACCCTAAAGGCACCAAGGTGGCGGTGCCACCGGCTTTATATATATATATATATATATATATATATATATATACACACACATAAATATAGCTGCGAGCAGCGATGAGGGCCAAGCCGGCGGTACCGCCATCCCGGTGCCTTTAGGCACCGGGGTTGCGGTGCCACCGGCTTGGGCCCGCAATCGCTGCTCGCAGCTATATTTATTATTATTATTATTATTATTTTTTTTTTTCTAGCGACTGATTCGGGCACTTTTGGGGCCCTTAACATGCTCGAAAACTCTTGAAACTTTGCACACGGGTCAGAACCCGCGGCCATCAGAGCCGGGCTGAAGCTGGTACCCGGGCGTGGCAGGGCGGCTCGTCAGCGCCCCTGGAATGGGGTCCGAACACCTGGTCCATAACTCAAACACACTTGCATGTAATAATATGAAACTCGGTACACATGTCGATAGCAGAATTTCATCTATACCTCGCCTTCTTACTTTTTACCCCAGCCCAACAGGAAGTCGGCTATTGAGGTTTTTTTGTAAAACACACGCAATGAACTTTTAAATACTCCTCCTAGAGCTCTGATCCAAATTCGACGAAACTCGGTCAGCGTGAAGTCAAGACATTGAGGATGAAAGTTTGTGTGGGGATTTTTGATATCTCGAACGGTTTGGCCGTGGCGAGGAAATCGAAACTATGGCGAGAAACGTGAAACAGGAAGTGTGTCATAACTTCAGCATACATTAACTGATCTGGATGAAACTTCAGCAGTGCGTTCGCTGTAAGAGGACGATCACATGGATGTGACTATTGTGAGTCAAAGTTATAGCGCCACCAACTGGCAGCAGGAAGTGTGTCACTTTCAAAATGCTTTGAAATCACCCTCTTATTTTTACCCGATTTGCTTCAAACTTCATCTGTATAATGTAAATACACGGCAGATGAAGACCTATGAATGGATTCTTGATATCTTTGAAACTGTTGCCGTGGCGACGCATCAAACTTTACCATTCTTTTAGGATGCATTCTTTTAGGGATTCGAACATTTGTCCATAAATCAAACACACGTGCATGGATTAATATGAAACTCGGTACACTCATAGATCACATCAGGCCAAACAACTTTCGTGCTCTAAGTTTTACGACAGTTCAAACAGAAGTCGGGAATTATGTTTTTTTTTTTTAAATAAATGTCCTAGAAAAACATCAAATTACAACCCATGCTGTTACCAATCACCACCAAACTCGGTGTGCATGAAGTCAAGACATTGAGGATGCTAAATTCCGGACGGATTTGTGATATCTCGAACGGTTTGGCCGTGGCGGATTTTTTTGACTAAAAAAGGACACATAAAGTGTGTTATAACTTGGTTAGTTTTACTGACAGTTACAAAACTTGCCGTGTATATTGTTCTATTCAAGCCAAACAACTTTCTAATTAACAATAATAAGCTCAAACCCACAGAAAGTCAGATATTGTAGTTTGAATATGATCATGCTCTCTCTAAGCCTTGGTCTGTCTCTTTGCCTGTGTGTGTGTGTGTGTGTGTGTGTGTGTGTGTGTGTGTGTGTGTGTGTGTGTGTGTGTGTGTGTGTGTGTGTGTGTGTGTGTGTGTGTGTGTGTGTGTAGGGGGAGGGGGCTTAATCATTTCACTGTGTGTCTGGCCTGCTAAAGTAAATACATTTCTTAAGCCTGGTATTTTTTAAATAAGTTTTTATTTTTATTTTTTTATAAAGTAAAGGCATATAACCTGTTTAATTGTAGTGCATTGACAATAGTTTTATATAATTAGTGTATTAATTAAATTAACTTGGTCCATAAATCAAAAAAGTAAGTAAATAAATCAAAAAGGAAGTGTGTTAAAACTTCTGCATACATTAACTGATCTTGATGAAACTTCAGCAGTGTGTTCGTTGTAAGAGGCCGATCACATGGATGTGACTATTGTGAGTCAAAGGCTGCGTTTACACTTGGCATTAACATGCGATCACCGTGATCTGATCAAGCAGATCGGATCATTAGCCAATCAGGACATGGTGAGTTTACATTTGGTCACATTAAGTAGCCTCTGTATCTGGATAGAAGAGCGGATTTCTGTTTCCTGCATAATATTTAAATTAGATATGTTGCACGACACCAGATTAAGAGTAAAAATGATGCAAATAAAACAATGTCCCAGTTGCTTTCACTCATTCGCTTTGCAATCTCCAGTAATTAGATAAAAAAAATGTTAACGAAGTTATACTTCCAGAGTTGATCATACAAAAATAACTGGGTTGATCATAAAACAAGTCATATCATCGATCATCTGGTTTTAAGGTTATAGCGTGCAATGACTATATTGACAGAAATGGGAGATTGGTTAACATGCAAAGACATTCAATAAAAACATTCAACATTTAAAAAATCAGATTGCGATTATTCCTCTGGCAAAGCAGCATGCAGCTCTTATTTAAGATCTCATGACTGACTGTGAATGTACAGGCGATCGCCTCGTTCAGATAATGTTGCACAATTAAAATGAAAAATGACACACATAGTATCATGTAAGCCTAAATTAACTGTTTTAAAGATAAACGTTTATTGTAAGATTCAAATAAGTTTTTATTTCTTGTCTAAACTGCGTCTGGCCATTATTTTTCTCACAGCCACGCGGGGAGACTGGGTGGGATTTAAATTACGTCCACCTGTGAATGCAGACACGATGGCTGGATTGCGTTTACATTACACTGAGATCCGATCACAAAGCGTCCTCGACTACCTCCGAACCTGGCACACGCCGATCGGATAACATTCCGATCAGAAGCGCGTTTACACTTGTCTTTTCAATGTGTATGTGGACAACATCCGGATACAGGTCGCATATTAATGCCAAGTGTAAACGCAGCCAAATATATAGCGCCACCAACTGGCAGCAGAAAGTGTTTCACTTTCAAAATGCTTTGAAATCACACTCTTACTTTTACCCGATTTGCTTCAAACTTCATCTGTATAATGTAAACACACGCCAGATGAAGAGCTGTGAAAGCATTATTCAATATCTAAGATAATGTTGCCATAGCAACGCATCAAACTTTAACATTCCTTTTTTTGATGATTTTGAGTCTCTTAGCGGCTTTTGGGGCCCTTAATGGGTTTGAAAACTCTTGAAACTTTGCACACAGGTCAGATCCCACAGCCATCAGAGCCGGGCTGAAGATGGTACCCGGGTGTGGCAAGGGGGCTAGACAGCGCCCCCTGGAACGGGGTCCAAAAACTTGGTCCATAAATCAAACACGCTTGCATGTAATAATATGAAACTCAGTACACATGTTGATCTCATCGTTTCATATATTCATATATTCTCCTCAAGCCGGACAACTTTCTAATTTACACTCATGAGCTAGGACCCACAGAAAGTCAGATATTTTGGTTTGAAAATGTTGAGTGTCTCTCTGAGCCTACACTTCTGTATGGCAAGCCCTTTTAACATTTAAAAGCTAAGTTTGACTATTCGTAATTAACATTGTAGATATCAACAACGTCTTTCTAGTCGTAATTACATTTTGGATAGTTTGTATTATCATTTAAGATATCTGTAACGTAATTGTGACTAGTCGAAACGACAGATAGAGTATGGCAAGCCGTTTTAACATTTAATCATTTTAACCTACTAGTCTCTATTTTCATGCTACTAGTACTTATTTTTTAGATACTAGTATCTATTCCATTAAGTACTAGTACTTACTAGTACTTATTCATTAGATACTAGTACCTATTAAATAGATACTAGTACTTATTCATTAGACACTAGTACTTATTTCAATGGTGACTAGTAACTATTCTTTTGTTACTAGTCACATTTTTTCCATTGACTTCTATGGTGATCTGTCATTCAGATATCAACTATTCAGTTCTGACTAGTATGTTAGTATGTATTCCAATTGTGGAATACATACTAGTATGTATTCCAAAGCAGGGGTTACGCTTTTGCACGTCGTGCAGAATAACCCTAAAGGCACCAAGGTGGCGGTGCCACCGGCTCTACATACACACACACACACACACACACACACACACACACACACACACACACTATACAAGCTGCCGAGCAGTCGAGTGGAGGGCCAAAGCCGGCGTACCGCCATCCCGGTGCCTTTAGGCACCGGGGTTGCGGTGCCACCGGCTTGGGCCCGCAATCGCTGCTCGCAGCTATATT